>JAITYT010000290.1:67175-87886 GCA_025433975.1 Liostenogaster flavolineata | reverse complement strand
GAGAGAGAGAGAGAGAGTGAGAGAATGAAGAGTGAAGGAGCGAGTGAGAGAGGTGACGCCGTGCGATGGCGAAAGAATGCGAGCTAGAGAGGAATACAGCGTTGGGTCGAAATATACTTTCGACTGACGGAACGCGAGAACGATTGCTAACTGGAAGAGGAACTTTTATCGAGCGTCGTACGAGCAAAAGGGGCATAGAGAGAGAGAGAGGGAGAGAGAGAGAATGAAAGGGAGAGAATTTGTGCGTGTGGGTGCGTATGTGTCTCGCTCGAAGAGTGCAAATCCGCCTTCCATCGGCGATGGCATCGAGTATACAGAAACATCGCTTCCAAAAACTAAACTCTGGCAGCTTGGCAACGCGCCGAGGCTGCTTACAAACAAATAAACAAAGAAACAAAGAATTAAAAGGAAGAGAACAGATAGGAATTATCGAAGAGACTAGACATTATCTTTCTTAAAATAACCAGTGTCAAAGTACCGCTATGATAATAAACGGATGTACAAAGATGCACGTTTCTCGTTGTTTCTTTTCTTTCTTCACGATCCTCCTTCCATCTTCGACGTTGCTACGATGCGTACGTTGCTCTCGCGAGGAATCTCCAGTCGCGCTTCCACGGGCTACTTTCGTTTCATCCTTCGTTTTTTTTTTCGACTCTCGGTCTAACTTTCAGATGAATTTCTCGACGTCGATTTTGACGGTCGTTCCTTAATTCGCGCGTCCCTCGGTAGCATTCGACGCTCGATCCCGCGGCCCAGAGACGAGCGATCTTCGTTAACGAGGCGGCGAGACAAAAAATGTAAGTAAATCGCACGGACCGTAACTTTTTAACAACGTCGCGCCAAACTTTCCACTGGGCTTTCTCCTATGGACTCCAGAGAGGAAAATAAATCCAACGAGGATCGCACGATGTCAGAATGATCGTTATTGTGTCTGACACGGGCGATTCGTCCGTCGTCTCGTGGCGCGACAGTCGATGGCTCCAAAAAGAAGGAAAAAAATAAATAAATAAATAAATCGTAAAAGACGAAAGGAACGAGCGCTTATTCGGAAGAAAAAAGAGAAAAAGAAATACGATTGGTCGACGTTTATACTTCCGTCAAAGGCACGATGAAAAGCGCGCTCTTTGTCCGACAAAACCAGTCTTTAATTCGGTTTCAACGCCGCGCGGAGGAGAGAAGGGAAACGATAAATAACGCCGTAAAGATTACGCTCGGATCTCTGCCTTTCCTTCGTGTTTCTTCTTGTTTCTCCTTTGAAATGAGGGACGGGGAGAGGCAAGGAGAGAAAAAGACGAAAAGGAGGAAAACTTACGTCCGAACGTAGAACTTTTGTAGCGCATTAATCCAGGATAATTAACTACCGGCGGTACGTACTGCCACCAGGACCAAGAAAGCGAGTTTATCACGGACTTAGACGGTATTTCCTTGCGAGAAAACTTTTCCGTCCCGCGCCATGCTAAAATATTATTGGATCGAGGTGAGAAATGAAGGAGCGCGGCCGCGGAGACGGGAAGCGGAAACGAGGAGAGGGGCGGAGGGGGAGGGAAAAAAAGCTAGGAGAAAGGGAGATCGACGGGTGACGACGAAACCTCGCAATTTCGAAGCGATATCGCGTTCTTTATTCATCGTTAGACGCGAACGCGTTGCTCTTTAGGGCGACTCGTCGCCAACGAATTGCTCCGCGTACCGTTTAAAATCGTATCGATCTTAATCGTAGATCCGATCCGTCGTCGTCGTTCTTTCGAAATACCTGAAAGGCGATAGAACGATGCTGTCGTCGAAAATTATTTCGCCCTATCGACGTCCATCGAGGTTAAACCGAATACGTGGCATAAACGAGAACGAAAACTACCACTCTTCCGTTCGACGCTTTAACCCATTTGCATCGTAAGCGCGTATATGCTTGCGAACGTGGCGTAGGCTGTTTGTTAGAAAAGAAAAGATACATTTTATCGACGCGATAATTGCCACGTGGCATTACGCATTCGACGTCTCAAACATTATCGTGTCGTGCAAAGTAATTAGATCCCATTTCTATTACGATTATTAATCCATGGTGAGATAAAGGTTCGTTGGAATTCTTTATCTGTGCAAAATTGCTTTTCTTCGTATTTTAAAACATTTTTATTTAAATACAACCTCAAAACAAATTTTGGTGACAAAAACGAATTATCCACTTTTCTATACGATGCAAATGGGTTAAACGATCGCGAGAAATTAACCCTCTGCGCGTAAAATACACCCTAATCACGTAAAATAGGTTTACATAGAAATCAACTTACAAAAGTGTTATGTTTTAATTTTTATCTATATTTACACCTTTACGAATAGAATTTTGTATTTTTGTTTCGCGTGATAATTTATGAAACTTTCACCAAGGTGCATCCTTGATTTATGTGGACACATATCGCAGTGGTAGACTGTTTTGCGTCTTCCACCTGGTTTTTTTTCGACAGGAACAAACTCTACAACCTTTTTTTGAGCTTGCGAGAATCGCATGAATCGCTGTGAAAATCTCCTTTCAACTGCTCTACCAAAATTTTTATAAATTGTAAGTGGTTAATTGACTTTCGTTCCAAAAAACGTCCACTTTTTTCCACCGATAGGATTTTATTATCTAGCTCAAGATTTCCCGTAGGGAAGGGATTAACAGGTTCGTTACGATCGACGTCCATCGATGTTAAATTAAATACAGAAGTTGCTACGACTCTCTTTCGTTTCATGTTTTCAACGATTGCGAAATTCGCGAGGAATTATATAGCATGGGAGTCGAGATTAACCCTCTCGTTTTGACCTGGCCTACGTAAAAGAGATAGTAACGCGCGGATTCCGAAAAAGGCCACTTTTTTTCCACCGATAGGATTTTATTCTCTACCTCGATATTTTTTGTAGGGAAGGGATTAGCAGGTTCGTTACGACCGACGTCCATCGATGTTAAATCAAATACGTAAGTTAAATGACAACGAAAGCTACATTTTCAATGATCGCGAGAATTGCGATTAACCCTCTTGTTGCGATGCGACCTACTTAAAAAAGATCGTAACTCGCGGACTCCAAAAAAACGTCCACTTTTTCCCACCGATAGGATTTTACCATCCAGCCCAATAGTTTTCGTTGGAAAGGGATTAGCGAGTTCGTTCCGATCGACATGCATCGATGTGAAATTAAATAATATATGCATTTAATGTATATAATAAATATTTAAACTTGCGAGTTTAACGAGAACGGAAACTACGAGTCTCTACCGTTCCACGTTTCCAACGATTGCGAGAAATCATGTCGCGTGAGAGTCGCAATTAATCCTCTGCTTTTGTCGCGGCCTACGTAAAAGAGATCGTAACTCGCGGACTCCAAAAAACGTCCAATTTTTTCCACCGATAGGATTTTATTAACTCAATATTTTTCGTTGGAAAGGGATTAGCAGGTTCGTTACGACCGACGTCCATCGACGTTAAATTAAATAAATAAGTTCAATGACAACGAAAGCTACATTTTCAATGATCGCGAGAGTCGCGAGTAACCCTCTCTTTGCAGCGCGACCAACGTAAAAGAGATCGTAACTCGCGGACTCCAAAAAACGTCCATTTTTTCCCACCGATAGGATTTTACTATCCAGTCCAATATTTTTCGTAGGCAAGGGATTAACCGGTTCGTTCCGATCGACGTTCCTAAATTTTGCAACGTGCGCCGCATTCGAACTATCGCGACGAGATTCGAAGATAAATTCTCTAGCAAAGTCGCCTTTGGTTACGGTATAGATATTGCTTTTCACACGACGAACGGTTGGGCAAAAAGGAAGATTATAAAACGATGAGAGAAGAATAAAAAGAAGAAGAGGAAGAAGAAGAAAAGGAAAAACATGACGGCGAGGAGAAAAAAAACAAGAAGGGGTAAACGCGCTGTCAAGATCTCGGCGATCCTCGAAATGAAAACGGCTAAGGCGTTCGTTCGATCGACCGTTTTAATTTCTTAGGAAATAAGGTACGGCGCGAGTGCAACTGGGAAAACTTAATCGCCGTATAGCGGTTCCCGTTGCACCCGCGGCTACGAAACTAGCGAATTCAGTAACATCTTGACGAAGTTCGTTACTCCTACTCGGGCGTTCTCTTCGTATACCACGCTGGTTTACCCAGACTCCCTTGCTATTTCGTAATATCGACTTCATCGATGAAAAACAGAATTCAGTTTCGAAACTCATCTGCATACCGATTCCAGTTCGCACTTACTCACTTCGCGACGTAATATTGCGAAATTCGCGATACCGCGGATACCAAACGTCCGAGACGAACGATGGGAAGGTAAGGGAGGGGGGGAGGAGAAAAAAGGAGCAAGAAGAACGCTATAAATAACGTAGAACTAACGTAATAGTAACGATAACGCTGATACTCGCCTCCGGTCGTGGAAAATAATTTATTTCGTGTCGTGGCTGGAAAAGCTTTATCGTGAATAAAATTCGTGGAATATTTCGATCGTGGAAAATCGAGGCGTTATTGCGTGCGAGAAGAGAAGAATCGAAGAAATTCGCGAAATACGAGTGCTCCGTGTCACGACGGAACTGCTTTCGATCCGATAGGAGGTCTACCTTCGCCGAAGCGTTTTATTTTTCGATACGATACGAGTACTAGAATGGTTCCAAGGGCCGAATTTGAAGGCTGGTGAAGGTAAAAACTCGCTTTGACGGAATTTTTTTCATGAAAAATTGAACCGAGGCTTAAAGCGACGAACCGCGATAAAATCACTCGAAATTCGCGAAGCACGAGGGCTCCGCGTCACGACGCAATTGGTTTCGACCCGACACGAGAACCAAGATGGTTCTAAGGGTCGAATTTGAAGGCCGATAGAGGCAAAAACTCGCTTCGACGGAATTTTTTCGATGAAAAATCAGACCGAGGCTTGAAGCGACGAACCGCGATAAAATCTCTCGAAATTCGCCTACCACGAGGGTTTCGAGTTACGACGGAATTGATCTCGACTCGATACTAGAACCAAGATGAGCCTAAGAGACAAATTTGAAGGTCGGTGAAAATAAAGACTCGCTTCGACCTGGCATGGGCGGAATTTTTTGAAAAATCTCTCGAAAATCGCGAAGCAGAAAGGCTCCGCGTCACGACGAGATTGATTTCGATCCGACACGAGAAGCAAGATGGTTCTAAAGGCCGAATTCGAAGGCTACGGGAGATAGTAGGAGCCCACTTCGACCCAACCTTGACGGAATTTTTTCTAACACGCTCCATCGAGCGTCCTATCCATCCTCCACTTTCCATCGGATCGTCTGTCTGCCTCTATACGGTTGCTTGTCTTTCTTCTCCACCCCTTCGCGCTCATGGCACTTCATCTTTACCCGTTTTCGGTCCAGTAGCGTTATATCGCACCGCTAACCGTCGTTCCCGCTTTCACCCCTTCCCCCTCTCTCTCTCCCTCTCTCTCCAGGTCACTGTCGATAAAATCTAGTCACAGTCCATCCGCTCGAACGGCGGGCACCGTTCACCCGCAGCGTCGAGCTTTATCGATACGTTAGAAGCATCGTTGAATCCGTCGTCGTTCCATTCGCCTTCGCGATATCCCAAGCAGGAAGCCTCTTACCGTTAATTACGCCGTCACGACGGAAAGCGATAACGTTTCAATCAACGCGCCAAGGCGATGCAAACGGTTACCCCTGTCAGGTATCGACTATGAATAAGAAACGACGACGGTTCCTGTGTTTCTCGTCGCCCTTAGCCTCGCCGTACCGTCGAAATCGAACCACCGATTTTCTTTAGGGAGACCGAAAAAAAGTAAATCGAAACGGAGAAAAACATTTATTTCTTAAAGAAATTTCAAATACTTATCAACGAGACGGCTGTTCGATTCCGTTTTCAACCCTTTCAGTGCCAACGTCGCATTTTCGAAAGCTATAAATGTAAATAAAAAAAAAAACATATCAATGGTTCTGTAGATATTTTTCATAAGGTTTGCATTCCTCTGTAAAATAGCCTGGCAATTTTCGCGTGAAATTAGGCAATTCTGCATGACACTCAAGGGGTTACAAAATCTTTAAAATAAAACGAAATAAAATTTTTTAAAATCGAAAAAATTTTGATAACTTTCCGATAGATATTTACTAATAACTTATTTTTAAATGTGCTCCGAAACATAACATTTCAAGCGTCTCTTGGTACGACGCGATGCGATGGAGATTTCCAGAAATGTGCGACCCTAAAGCCATCGGTCCATAAAAATGCGCAATACTTTTTCCCCAAGCTAATATTTTTTCTTTCTTTCCACCTATACACATAACCTTCGCAAACGCAAAGAAACCCCTCGAAAGAATCGCAAACGGCGGGTAGATTCGTTCGAGAGGCACGCGGACGCGCACTCGCGATTTTACTACATCGTTGAAGACCAGCGCGAGGATATCCTGGACATCGAAAGCTCCAAGAGAAACGATAACGCGAGACGGACGGCAGAAACGCGAGTTGTGCACTTTGTTACGTGACCTCGTCCAGTCGAATTACTCCGTAAAATATGGAGAAGCCAAAGTTTTCGCGGAAGGGCGAACGAGTGCGAGAGAAGCGGAAAGAAGAAGAAGAAGATGAAAGAAAGAATGAAAAAAAAAGAAAACGAAAAGAAAGGAAGAAAGAAAGAAAGAAGAGGAAGCCGATGAAGGAGGGTCTGAAAAACAGAAACGGTGAAATAATTCGTATGCGCCTTTTTTAATTGCCAACGAGACACCAATTAACGATGCATTTTTGATGGCGCGTAAACGCCTCGGTGCCGTTCGAAACAATCGTGCACGCGCATTGTTGGCCACTCTCCTACGAAAGATCGCGTAAAGTGCAAGTAAATCCGAGCAATTAGTGGCAAATAATTTCGTTCTCTCGTGGGACTGCCGTAGGTGGAGGGTTCGACGAGACGAATCGTCGTCGACGTCGCGTGCACGCGCTCAGTACGAGCAAGAGCGAGCCTTGTCCTTCCCTGCGCACCGATGAACGAAAATTCGACGCTTACGCTTCCCGAATGCATATACGACAATAAACATATTAAGTCTATCGGACGGTAATTGGAAATTTCTTTGATTTTTAACCATTTTTATTTTTTACTTCATTTTACAAACGCTTCAAAAAGGGAATCGAACGATCGCCTTTACGCTGGCAAAAATTGTTAGAAAATGGTGGAAATTCTTTTGTACATTAGTTTTTAAAATTTCTTTAATAAATAATTGATTTTCGCCATTCTGATTACTCTTCGATCCCCCTAATAATACACTGAAATATTCAACGCGCGATAGACTGAAAAATAATGCAGCGAAGAGGCACGCGCGAAGTTCCTAAAAAAGAACGTCGACGTTCACCACGTCTGCGGAATCGATTGGACGAGTGGTGTGCAAAAAAAAAGAAGAAAAAAAGGAAAAAAAAGAAGACCGTTCGCAAAGAGAGATCGAACGACGAGAGAGAAAAATATCGATCGGCGTAGGGGGCTTCGCCGAATCTCCGCGAAACGATGGAAAAACATATCGCGAAAAAGCCGAGCGTTTTCCTTCTTCGTGGAAGCGCGTAAAAACGTGCCTTCCTTTCTTTCTCCCGCTTTTTCATCGCTCTGTAATAGCCGTAACTCGATTTGCGTAAACGCGTCGGAAAAAAATATAACTCTCACGGTGGAAAAGTAAACGAAGGCCGCGTGCGAGCGCGCGTAACTCCGCGAATCGTCCTACGCCGATGGTTTTTTCTTTCCGCTTAATTCATACGAGGTTAGGGGAAAAAGAAATCAATTATTTTCACGAGAACTTCGAGACTTTATTTAACATCTTTCGGATTACCAATTTTGGTCAAATTCTTAGTCTCTGCTTACTCTCTAGTCGAGACAATGAATCGCCTCCCACTCTTAATACTAATAAAACGTATATTTTGATCTCAATGATAATATTAATAATAATAAGAAGAAGAAGAAGAAGAAACGGATACTAAAAATATAAACTAAGAAATCACGCGAGTCTGAACGTTACACGTACACGTTGCAAATTGATTGACTAATGTTCGCTTCGCTTCGCTTTTTTTATCAGGATCACGCCGTAACGGCGTCTGTTTATCTCGAGGTTTACCGTTTATTTTGGTTACTGTTGCCAAGCCGCTACGGATCTATTACTTTCCACCATTTTGAGGATAGAACCGTTATTTCATCGGTAGAGAAAGTCTGGGTTATTTTGGCGACAAATCGAGACAAGTGATTTCTTTTTCCCCAAGCCAATATAATCAAATGCAAACAGTCGCGTAAAGAATCTCGATGCTCTCGCTAACGAGAAACAAGCAAACAGGCCGCAATCGAACGCAATGAAACGGAAGAGAGACGCGGGAAAAAATCCGTGGATTTCCTCTTGGAAAAATACGCGCTGGAGGCGCGCGTACGTTCGTCGTCGACCTCGCGAACGTCGTTAACGACGTTCGTCTGAGCCTCGCCGGCGTTAACCGAGGCACGTAGTCGTCGACTTCGTCGTTAACGAGCCGCCATCCGACGAACATCGACGAAATTAGTGGCGTTTACGCGGCGAGTACGCGCCAGGGATCCACTCGATCGTAGTCTCAAAGCCGTGAGCGCGCATCGGCGTACGATCGTAACGGTGCATTAGGACATTACGAAGAGATACGCCAGCCGAGGAAGATACGAGCGAAGCGCGACGTCGTGCCGCCCGTAAAGGACAGCCTCCGAAGGGCGGAACGTTCTCCAAAGCTATTGCAAGCAGCCGCGTGCTACGCGCGTTTTCTCGCTCGGACTTGACGTCGAACATACAAATAAAAGGAAACTCGACGCGACCGAAGTATACTGTTTAATTTCGCTCGACTGAACAGTGAGGCGGAAGCTGAGAAAGAGTACATTTTATTTCGACGTTTGGATCTTTACGTAACGTTTAATCATATTGATGCACGATGTTGATAAAGAACAACGGAATGGCATTAAAAAATAATAATTTAGTATGTCTGTAAAGTATGAAATACTTCGAAACTAAACATTCTTTGCACTGCCAAGTTGTTTCACTTATTGTACTATTCCTTTTTATTAGTCGCGAGTATATGTTTAGGAAAGTGGGCAGGAATTTTAAAAATTCAGTCGTTGAGATGTGATTTTCGAAAACCCCTTTGATCGACGACGCTCGGAGGGCCTAACGGTAGACCCCCTCTACTCGCGTCATCGACGATGGACGGCGGCGTACCCCGCTTGAAAGCGTACAAGTACAAGTGGCGGCCTCCGTGCCAGTGGAACGTAATTTTCGACGATTGCGTTACGAAAGTCGATCGACGATCGCCATCGATCTCTGATCAACGCCGATAATCGATAATCGGCATCGTTGTTCGAAAGGAAGTAAGTTCGATCGTAGGACAATAATCCACTTGGTTGAGTATATGAAATAACGACGAGGGAAATTGGAGGGACTATTAGGTTTTCGATTTTTAATTATTTCTAGTAATTTCGATTTTTCCCCGCGATTCTCAAAATATAAAACATAAAAGAACATTTTTTCATTAAAAAAGTAACGGAAATGACTTTCGTTTCACCGAAAGGAGGGGAGTGTGGACTAACCTTTAGAGAAGGAGAGGATTTCTTCGAGAAACGCCAAGATCGTTCGTTCGCCGTAGCTTAATTGAAATTGATCGCCTGAAAAGTGTCTCGCAGGAGGCCTCGCGACGTTTTAGACCCCGTCATCGATCGTCTGGTCGTTCGAAAACGTTCCTAACGCGAGTTTAAAGGATTCTTTTCCCTTCCTTTTTCCCTTCGGGCTCGTCGCCGCGGTTCCGGTAGCGGCGAGTTCTCCTACGGTTCGCGCACGTCTATTTATCTCGTCTTTGTATCCGGCTTAATGCAATTTTATATAAAACGTCCCGATAAACGGTATACCGTAGACCGGCTACGAATCGATGCATTAAATTACTAGGACCCCCGTGCGAAAGAAATTCAATTACCTTCGCGATCGATGTGCGCGCCATCGGAAGTCAATAACTCGCTGATAAAATTACACGCCAATTAATACGTACACACTGACGTGAGCGATATAAGAGAGCGCGCGCGCGAGATCGGAATATTCTTTTCTTTAGGATCACCCGATCGGCGCGACTCGCCCTTAACGTAGCGTGGGATTTATCTTCCGAAGAAAGGAAGTTTACCATCGAGACCGCGAAACCTCGACCATCCTTCGACACTTGGTATAGAAAAATCAGATGGATGATAAAAGGGTAAAAGACGTTACGTTAAAAATGACGAAGAATATTTTCTATAATTAATGTTTAATATCGAGCTGGACATTTGGTAATAGTTAACCGCGTAAGTGTTTCGTCACGCACTGCTCTCGTTATTGTCTCGTGTTTTCTTTTTTTTTTAGTGAGAAAACGTCATTTTTTATGTCTTTTTTGTTTCTTTTGCGTTGCTTTTATGAAAAACTGTTGGGAAAAAACGAAATTACTTTTTCCGAACAACCTGATAGTAACAACTATATTCATTACCCAGGAAAGAAACGAATGAATATCGAAAAAGGATAATAATTATATTCCAACAATAAAATACTTATTTTACATTGAAATAAAGATGAAATATTTTTTTCAAGGTTGACATTTGAATGAAACGAAAAACATAAAAAAAAATAAAATTCATTCAGTTCGGTTAATTCCAATTTAGTTTGATTCGCACGAGTTGGGAACGCAATTAATGCACATTGTTCGAGTCTCTTTCATGGCGCGGTTCTCGCAATCCTATAACTCCAATAATTTAAATTAAAGTGAACTTTTGTTATAGATTTTTAATTCGAGATATAATTCTCGGGAATTATATTTCTATCCTGGAAAGATTGGCCTGGACTTCGTGCATGTCCCAATGGGGATGCGCGCACCCCCTCCAACGTGGCACGCGAAGAAATAACGAGAAAGTTTGCACCCCACCGTTTTGTATAACGATTTTTCTTCATACGTTCGCGTTCTAACCGTCGAACAATAAGCACAATTCATCTAACCTCCGTCGATCAAGTGTATATCAAAAGTGTAATTAAAGGTAGCGAAGCAAAGAGTGTCTTGGTAATATCCAACGTAATCGCATCCTTTCCCTATCGTTAAAACACGCCTCGATCCTCACAACGTGCGACGAGTTTTTTCGATGATAGTTCGACTAAAGACTGAATTGGACCCACGGAATGCGGAATATTTGTCTACGATATAATTCCGGTTGAACGATAGAGCGTTTCATTTTCTCCGCGTTCTGAAGAATTTCCATCTCCCGCGCTCGACGTTCTGAGGCAACGCGATACGACGATATACCGGAATTTCTTTAATGGATAACTGTCGGTACTTGGCTGGTTTTTTCCCTACCATTCGGTTGCCAAAGAAAAGAAAAAGCAACGAAGAAAAAAAGGGAGAAGAAACGGAGGCGCGGTAATAATCGTTCCGGCGCGATGCCACGCGTACAACGCGAACGAGATCCAAATGGCAACCGCGTTTACAACTGCGGTATCTGCTCATCGCAGATTTACCGCTGCGCGCGTTATTGTTTCGTTCGTTCGAGCATTTAGCGTGCGCGTATAATTTGACCGCGTTAAAATTTTTTACGATCGCGATTATGTTTCGGGAATGTTGTAACGATCCGCACCTACGAGGATTACCAGATTACGAGGGAGGATAACGAGCCGACGAGTAGATGCGTTTTACGAAACGAGAGGAGGACGCGGGGGTAGAAAAGAGAAAGAGAGAGAGAACGTACGCGAAAACCAAGTAGAAGGGGTCGAAACGAGAAGTGAATTTTGCGTTCTGGGTTAATTTGTGATCGATGGAAATAATTATTTAACAAGGACAAATATTACGATCGTATGTCGCATCAGCATATTATCAGGTAGATGCATATGAAATTGTTTTTCTGATACTTTTGTTCTTGGCATAACCTCGTTTATAGTCGTACTGTCCATTGCCAGTCTCCTTTCATCAAAGAAGAATTTCTCAAAAATGTTCCACTTTTTTTGAATTTTTTTTTTTATATGAGTATAAACATGGTAATAATGCTGCAGAAGCTACACGTAATATAAACCAAACGTTTGGGGAGAATACCGTTAACGATCAAAAAGTGCAGCGTTGGTTTGATAAATTTCGGTCTGGTGATTTTTCCCTAGAAAATGAACCACGTGGAAGACCCAAAACGTCTGTGAAAAATGACGCTCTGAAAGTATTGGTGGAAACAAATTGAACCGTATCTAGAAGGAAACTCGCTACCAGAATAGGAGTTATAAAAGTGAAAAAATAAATAAGTGAGTATCGCATGAACTAATTAATTAATTAAATAAAATATGAAATTTTGTAGCATCCAGCTTGTTTATCGGATCGGTTGCTAAACGACTTCCACTTTTTTAAACATTCGGAACAGTGTTTACGGGCTAAACGGTATGAAGAAAATGAAGATAATCTGAAAAATTCCACGTCAGAGTTTATCGATTCTAAAGATAAGAATTTCTTTAAGACAAGCATCTATGCGTTAAAATCTCGTTGGGAAAAGTATATCGAAGCAGATGAAGATATTTCGATTAAAAAAACAGCTTTTGAACAAAGATACGAAATTTTATATATTCACTAAAAAACCCGATATTTCATACGCACTAACCTAATAATACGACGACGTACCATGAAATCGTTTGCAACTCGATTCACGTTGGCGTTATTCTCGTTCGTTCTCTTTCGATAATCGAAATCTTTGTATCTTTACGACGGGGTTTTTACGAGCGCCTCCCGCTGCACTTGCATCTCCCCTTCTCCGAAATAAAGCGCGACTTCTGCACTTCGCCGAATTGCGGCGAACCAACGAAAATACCGACGACCAATCGATTTATTTCATCGCATATTTGAGGATTACGAAAGTCCGAGGGGTGGAATACCCGTGACCCGAACCTCGATACATCGCGCGATAAAACCAAACGAAATCGATCCTTTTTGGTAGCGAGTATTATCGAACGACGAATAATGGACCAGGAACGTTTAGTCGTATAATTGAGAAATCCAAGTTGCCTCGTTCGATGAACAGCCTTAAATCCCAAAAATAGCATAGGGAAGCAAGGCAATACGAACGAATCGTTGCGACTACCATTTATTTATTTCGGTAAATAAATATACCGTTGATTAATTATTATTTTCCCAGATTTCATATTTTTACTTTAGCATTTCGCGATAGAATATAAAGGAAAAAACTGAATGTTTCGAAGAGAACAGTATCATCAGGACCAATTATTCAACAACAGCGAAGTTCGACAAAGCGAGCGTATATTATTTCGCGGCTGCATATTTTCTCGAGATAAAAAAATAATTTTTTTTTTACGTGATTTCGATACTCTCGTTATCTCTACAATCGACGTACCAAGCGTTTATCGAACAGTTTAAAAAAATTTACGAATAAAAATTAGAATCTTAAATGAAATAAGCTAAAATATTACTGTTTTCTAATGTTCCAAACTTTAAACCAGTGAAAAAAAAATCGGAGAACACGCATCTACTAATCGACTGTATATTATAATCGACATTAATTAGCAATTTGATGAAGACGACGGCAGTCGTCGTAAGCTAATCCTTTTACGAAAGAAAGTGGCTATTTACGGTAACGATCGTCGTAAAGCTCGGCTCGTTTGCGCGCTCTCTCTCTCTCTCTCTCTTTCTTATTGCGCGGCAATTACGGACAAGAGTTTCGCAATTATTGCCTTAATACTGAGATCGGAATGACTTCGTCGCCAGTGCCAAAACTAGCTATTTCTCCGATATAAAGAGGATTACTCGAACGGTCTTTGTCGTCTCCGTAACGATCCGACGCGGGCCGAAATTTGCGTTCTACTAGGAAGCCTCCCTATTCACTCGCATGTCAAAGGAAAAATGAGCCGGGGAGAAAGGCAAAAAAATCGGAAAAACTTGGAACGATCCAGAAAATACGACGTTGCGTTCCATGAAGTTAGCTAGCGAATATCGCTCGAGTCATCGTGCGAAAACTTACTAATTTTTATTTTACATTTTACATTTTACACAGATTGCGTTGCGTACATACAGTATTAGAAAGAAGTCCAATTTTTTAGACGCATTCGCGTCACACTCGCGACATTCGAAAAATTTATCCAAAACGAAATCTATGAAAATACTATTACCGGTATCGCAAGAACGACGGTTTCTCCTATTTTGAAGGATTTTAATACGAAAAAAGCGAGAAATACGATTTAGCAAATTGCACCTTATTAATCCGCAGGTTAACCGACTCGACGTTCCGTGAATTACATAATTTAATTGTTAATGCAGTCTCGTCTTCGCTCGTTATTATACTTGAGAGATTCTCATTGCGAGTGTTCCCTTTCAAAGGTTTTCGAAGCTGAAGTTATCAGTTATGCAGGACAATGAGCCTTCCTAGAATCACGGGCTCTCATAAAGCATCCATGGATCGTATCGTCTGAGAAGCCAGCAAATATTAATGTGGCTAATTATTCCACGCAAAAGAACTCCACCCTTGTTTGCTACCCACTTTGTGCTTCGGACCAGATCAGAGTGAACATCAATGGGAGATAAGATGAAAGCTAACGAGAGAAACAATCTTATAGATTCTCCGTAGCCCTTTAATTAAATGGACGTGAATATTTAACGAATAAATATGCTTTCGTGTTTATCCCGACCACTCGATATTATCGATCTTCTTTCGATCTTATACCATTCGCAGGGCAACAAATTTCAATACATTTTTCAAACGCTTGCAATATTCGTTGATCTCTTCGATACGATCGACGATTACGTTTTCGGCCAATACCACGAAAAATTGAGTCGATTCAACACGAGTCGATTTCAAGAATCGTTTTAAAAAACGTATATTAGGTCTACTGGAAAGTAATCAAAACTTTTCCGATGAGCTCATTCGCGGTTAGTTTGCGGGAACACGGAATTTTTGTTGTTACGTTCGAGTTTGATTGTAAATTTTATTTTTCGGGTAAAATATGTTTGTCCCGGTAAAGTATGATAGAACAAACACACTTACGTCATTGTAAGCTATTTTTGTTCGATCGATACTATTGCACTGAAAAATATGTCGACTAAATTCTTTTACGAGCTTTTTAAAAATCTCCTCGATATTCTTAACAGTTTCACTAGCAAGACTCTTTGGAAAAATCTTATTGAAAAGTGCCAATCGATGCGATCGCTTTTCCTATTTCACGCAGTAGAACTCGAGCGTATCGTCAACTGCACATCAATTCCGTGGTACTTTCCGACGAAATACCTGAACAGGGCGATCGCATGACACTCAAACGGATAAACGTGACGCGAATAAATACGATGGAAATTTATCTGACAAATATGCGAGCGAAAAAATTCCGAAATTAATACTTCGATGCGTTCAAGAAACAGTTGGCTTTTCGTGTGCCTCTTACAAGCGATTAGGTTGTTCGGGAAGTAATTTCATTTTTTCCCAAGAGAAAGATCACCTGGATCAGTATTTTGCGAGCAAGCCAGCAAAGAAAAAAAAAAAAAAACAAAAAAGAAAGAAAAACAAAATTACTTTCTGAACCAAATATTATCGACACGTTGATCGAGAGAATCACGTTATTTCACATTGATTTACGTCATAAACTCATTATCCGCCACAATATAATTTTTGGGACGCCAACAGGATGCGTTGTAATTGCTTTAAAGAAATAACTAAAACAAAATATTCGATTATCCGTGTCCCAAAATCGGGACATTGGCGGTTAACCCATTTGCATCATATGAAAAAGTGGAAAACTTGTTCTTATCGCCAACATTTTTTTGATTATATTTAAATGAAAATGTTTTAAAATATGAAAAAAGGAATTTTGCATAAATAAAGAATTTCAAAGAATTTTTATTCCACTATGGATTAATAATCATGATAGAAATGAGATCTAATTTTTGAGATGTTCAATGCGTCAAATGCCACATGGCAATTATCACATTGGTAAAATGTATCTTTTCTTTTCTTTTCTAATAAACAAACTACGCAACGTTTGCGAGCATATTTGCGCTTATGATGCAAATGGTGGGTTAAGGAGTTAAACGAGGTTCCTTCGACTATTTAGAAAGGACCGATCGATCCTCCTTGAAACACTCGTTTGATTAGGCGAATCAAGCGTGGAAATTCTCCTTCGAAGATTCCGAAACGATCCGTTTCGCGCCTCGTAAAAGAAACAGCGCCAACCGCGTAAACGAAGCGAACGAACGAATTTAACGATAGACGGTGGCACGAATTAACTCAACCATAATTGGTTACGACGGCAGCGATGGCTCTGGTCGTCCTGGCGCTATAAACGGCGTAGGGCTAAACAAAATGAAAATAGTAAAGATTTTACGAGCGATGACCCTCTTAGATCCGTTCGGCGCCGATGGGATTGGTGGCTTTAACGGTGGCGAGTAACGACGACGTTCCGATGCACGAAGTCTTGCCACGACGCTAGGTTTAATCCTTTAGGCTCTCGCCGTACCAAATTGACTTAGCACCGATACGAACAAATATCTCTCTGACCTCATAAACAAACCGTAACCGTAATACACCGGGAGAGAGTCGAATACCGCTTAATTTTCTGCCATTAATATTCAAAGAAAAATATCGGCAAGCCGAGAATTGATTGCACTTTTTAAGGATAAGAAATTAAGATGGATCTTTCGAACGCGAAAGCTGTCGCCAAGAGTTTAAACTTTTAACTTCGATATTTTGCTTAAATAAAAGTGCAATATTTTTTTATTTTTTTTGGTTAGCTCGTCGTTAATAAGCAATTCCATAAAGCACAGCTTTCGCGGAAGAAGGAGCTTTTTCCTAAACTAATCTGAATAATCGCTCGACGGTTATGGTCTCTTCGGTTTGCCGCTGCGCTCGTCGGAATTATCGGTCGAGAGACGACGTGGATTTTCTTCGACGTAAAATATTTTTAAATCGATTTTTACGTCTAAAACGTTTCCGTATACGACTTTAAATGCCGGAAAAAAAAGAATTTTTAAACAGTTTCGTTATCGTCGCAGCCGATCGTTAGCGTTTTACGTAAAAACTACGGTGGATATCGCTCGGATAAATCGTACATTCGCGAAATATCGATCTACGATACGACAATACGATGAAAGAAAGAAAAGCAAATTTTCAAGCGGGCTATTCCCTCGCGATGTTTGATCTCTTAGACAAATTAAAAAGATTTAACATTTTAATGACTCGCTCGCTCGCGTAGATTAAAAGCTCTAATAAAATAGAGAGTGGATCAATAATTACCGTTCAATTTTTCATTTCGGAGTAAATGGAGTCTAGAGTGCCCAGACCGATCAATAATGCATTTCCTTTGCTTCGTGGTAGCAGCTTTTATTTAAAAGCAGAGATTTTAAAGGAAACGCCAATGGACGTCGCGTCGAAGAATTTCTATCGCCTCGCGATCTTGCAAAAAAAAATCATTCGAGTTTCAATCAGGTTGGTCGGAGAGTCGTTTCGTTTTTTGTATGAAAAAAATTCGTTCTTTTGTGTTGTTTCTATGAAAACATTTTGGTAAAAAGCGAAACGAAGATCTACCGGAAAGTTCCGTCACGTAATATCATCGTAAACTTCGACATCGACTGCTTCGACCATTGCATTTCTATATACGCGCTCGACATGTACGAGAAGAGATGGTCAGCGACCGTAAAAATTATATTAATTAATTTATGGAGAACGTATTGGTTTTATTTCACTCAAAAACGGCAAAACTTTTCGGTAGACCTAATGGAAACGATCCGGAGTGCTTTATGTTCTTTTTTTTTTGTTTTTCCGATTTTTGTTGTTTCTATGAAAACATTTTGGTAAAAAGCGAAACGAAGATCTACCGTAAAGTTCCGTCACGTAATATCATCGTAAACTTCGACATCGACTGCTTCGACCATTGCATTTCTATGTACGTGCTCGACATGTACGAGAAGAGATGATCAGCAAGCATAAAAATTATATTATTCGTTAAATTAAAAAGTTAGTTTAGTTAAAGTTAAAAAAAACGTAATATTAATTAATCAATCTACAGCGTATTGATTTCATTTCACTCAAAAACGACAGAACTCTCCGGTAGACCTAACAGAAACGATCCGGAGTGACGAGAGCGACGCTGTTGCGACACGAGCGAGCTTGATCGATATCGTTTCCGGTATCCGTCGTACTCAGCGACAAGGTCGGGAATTATTAATAAATCAATGGCGTCATTTGGAGGAGCGAAACGAGGCGTGCGAAACGAACGACGACGAAGACGAAAAACGGCAGATAAACGAGACAGGACGAGACAAGACGAGACGAAACGAGACGAGAGAGAAAGGGAGAAGGAGACGGAGTCCCGCTAACGAGAAACGGAAAGGTCGCTCGACGGTCGCCTCCTGCGACTTTCGATCGAGGCAAAAACAACGGCATCGTCATCAGGAAAGAGTTCGCCGTCAACCGATGGAAATAAATTGACGTCGGTGGTGAGTGCGTCCACCCTCTCTCGCCTTGGCGCGCTGGCGAGAGAAGAAGCGACCGTGCGCCGAAATCAATAATTTAAAATCCCTTCGTTGGCTTCGTCGTCCTACGAGCGGCGTCGTGGCGCGCCGAGGAACGAAATTCAAGGCGGACGCGAAGGATGCGCGCGGAATCTGACGTGAGAGAATTCGATGAGAAAGAGGAGAGAAAAATTCCGAGTACTAGACGAACGAAGGGAGGAAAACACGAAAGGAAACGTGGCGACGGTGAAAGCGAACGAACGGAGAGAGAGAGAGGATGAGTGAGAGACGAGCAGACAGATAGATCGCACATCCGAAAAAAGTCGGAAGAGTCAAGCTCCCTTCGAATAAATAGAATGAATTACGATGGCGTGAGTATTTCACCAGTCACGTGACCAGCAAAAGCGCGCAATCCGTCTGACGTCTGTGTCACATTTAGTCGAGCGAATGAAAAGATTAATTCGTGAAGTAACGAAGTTATTTTCTTCGATAATTCATGCTAGATTCTACCATGGATAGACGTTAGTAAAACGAGTAGGCGAACGAAGAGGAGACGCTCGATTACTTCGTTTTAGATTTAAAAATTTATTACTAACTTTTTTATTAACTTTGTTTAATTTAAAACAGACAGAACTTTCCGGTAGGCCTAATATTTCGCGTTCGTGTTGATCCTCGCCGAAATTACGGAAGACGAGTATGGACCAGGATTGACGGAAGCTGAAATAGAGAAAAACGAGAGAGAGAGAGAGAGAGACGAAAAAAAAAGAAATTTACTCGTGAAAATTCGTTGGCATCGACAAATTTAAAAACTGTTCAAGAAACGTATTATTTGGTGGAAAGAGATCCAACCGAAATCAGTTGCCGACGGACGTGAAAATCCGAATGACAAGGAATAAAGCGATACCGCGTCGAGATGTCCGTTACGCGAAAATATTCGCGAACAAAGCTGTCAGGCGAGATAAAAATTCTTCGAGGGTAAAACGCGTGAAACGGAACGTCCTTCGCTTGGAAAATAAGCGAATTAATCGTGTGGATAAGAGAAGATTACCATCGAGAAAGAATCGCATCGAGAATCGATTAAGCGAAAGAAATCGACGACTCGCCTTCGATTATCGATGATCTTAAAAAGAGCAAAATTATATAATAAAAGAAGACGAATTTGGCGCGAACGATCGATCGGAAGAAAATACAAAATAATAGCCGAAACATTCGGCGCCTCCAACGTAAATTAGAATTCGACGTTTCGCGTAACAATTACTACTTAATCGTTTGGTACAGCTGCGATCCTGGAAAGAAGATTAATTACGTTGCGCAATATGAAGCCAATCGTTTTCATTCTCTCGCTCCCTATCGCGGCTAATTATTTCGTGCAATTCGATAAAATATGACGCCCACGTTCGCCGGAACATAATTCCACGAAAATGACCCTAATCGAGTCGACTGTCATTTTATATCGATGAAGGAACTATTAATCAATTCGTTGACAGGATTAAACAAACCATCGCTCGGCAGCGAAACTACGATACGGCGGAGGAAGAAAAACGATCATCGATTATCAGAAAGGATGACCGAAAAATACTCTCCGCTGGATGCATTAGAGATTGAAATCGATAAGTGGAAAAGCTTCGCGCTACGAGCGAGGTAATATCCAGAGAAGTCGCTAGACTCTTTCTCGGTCGTTGTCCATTCAATAGCCGCCTTACACGTACACTCCTTCCCGATAACACGTTTTCTACGATGCCGCTGTCCCCCGTGACTTCGAATCGCTGCCCCGTGCCAATTGTCGTGCTTAACGCTTTCCATGCCACGTGTACCGTTTTCGGTACACGCCAAGATGCATTTGTACGCCACGTTCAATTTTATAAATTAGGATGTTTTCATCTTAAAATAATTGCTGATAATACTGTCTTACATAACGTAACGACGTCTACGACGATTTTCCAGGCGTGTACCGAAAACGGTGCACGCTGCCTGGAAACGACATTTCCTCGTAAACAGCAAAAGGGAATAAAACAGTCCGTGTGTCGTTCCATTAGACGTATCGTGTATATCGATACTTTTTAGCGTACATCCTTTTTCCGTCGTTTCTTCAAAAGCGGTAGGAAAAGTTTCGTCGGCCGAAAACTTTTGCGCGCCACTGTATAGCACGGTACGATATAATGTATGTGCCAAAGCCCTATCGAAGTTTATAGTTTTCCATCGCGTAAAAGAACGAAAAATATCCTTGGATAATGGAAAAGCGGGAGATGGAATCTTGTCTATAAGACT
>JAITYT010000290.1:30597-44287 GCA_025433975.1 Liostenogaster flavolineata | reverse complement strand
TTATTTGGCCTATTTGTTACGAAGTAACAACTATTTACTTTTAACACATTCCCATTGGTCACCCTGTACAATATTACAAACGCATCCTTTGTATTTAACGTGCGTTTTTTCACCGATCTGTCGAATCTCGTCGTAGCTCGATTGTTTATTATCGTACCGTATAAATGCATCACGATAAGCAGATAGATCGCAAAAGCAAAGAACACTAGACTGCATTATCAAAGGAAGATATTAAGATCGTAAGAGTTTAGAAAGAATCGAGACCGATACCTCTGTATCGCAAGGAATAAAATGTTTACATTCGAGAAAAAATATAATGTTCTAGATTTTAAAAAAATATTATACGACTTTTCCCTCCGGTCGACACGATATTACTCGTACGCATTTCCGTTCACGAATGCCCAAGAGTATTTGCCAACGCGCGCAATATGTCGATTTTTAATAAGAGGATTGAGACGATACTGCGCGTGATACAAGTTCGCGTATACGCCGATGAAATGTATACCCTTGGATAGAATTTATTACGGACTCTTGTTTTTATTAAGTTTCAGATCGAGAAAGTATATTACACGTTTACTGAATTATTAATTATTTCCTAAAATGTACGTGTATAAAGCTGTGAGCGAGTTAAGTCGCTTTTAGAAATATTAACATTTACAAGTGTTTACACTACGAACGTACTACGTTATATCGTTTATTCGGTTCTACGAATATTTATAAAAACTAGAAAGCCTAATAATTTTTGCCCGTAGAGACGGCATAATGTTTCATATTAAATCTAAGTTTTGAATTTTTGTTTTTGATGCCACGATTCCCACGAATTTTATTTACGATTTCACGAAGAATCGCAAGTAAGATGGAATCGTAAAATATTATGAAACTCCCTCTATTTCTACGCGTTTAACGCAAAAAGCGTTGGAACGATTGGATTCGCACTCATTTATCGTGTTAATGTACCTTAATCGTCCATCCGCTTTAAAGCTAAATTTTCGTCCTGAAGTATCTCATAAAAAATGTAAATCCGCCTGCAGTATTCATTTCATTAATGGTGGTCGGATGGGGAAAAAAGGTATTTTTGCTTCTCGCGAGAACGTATCGAAGTTCATCGACTATTTCCCTCCAAGAAAAGTCACGAGTGACCGTCTCATGATGGAAGCGATGGTAAGCAAACTTGACGTTTCATTAAAAACTAAAACAAAGGTATCTAAAGGCAAAAGCGAGGAAAACCACTTTCTTCCTTTACCAAGGAAACGGTTCTTTCGCGGAGAAAAAGAACGCCCTCGATTTCACCGCGAAGGATCGACCAAAAATATGGGAAACACCGTCGAAGGATCACCGAGCGTTTGGTAACACCACTTACGATCTCCTCCTTCTTTATCGACGTCATTCGCACGTCCTCGCGCAATATCAATATCAATATCATTACGAAACGTAAGAAATTCCTAGCTACACTCTTTAGCAAGCAAGAAAAATCCCGAGTACGAAGGAACGCTTGCTTTGAAAATCAGAGGAAAATCATCGATACCTATCGACTCGGCTGATAAGTTCCCGGTCTAAAAACAATGCCCGGCAATGCAACATAAAGCCTACACGTTCCTTTGATATCTTTGGAGTGTCAGCTATCTCTTGCAACCTCCCCTTTGTCAAAATAATTAAACAACGCTTAAATTCAGCAAACCAGTCAATAATGATCGATTTTCCCGATGCAGAGTCCGGATAACACTTATCGAGCCAAGCTTCCGATTCAACGGCGTTTTTTCCCATCAAAAAACCGTGTTTTATCAACGCACGAAATTCGTTCGTTTCACTAAACCACCGTAACTTTCGAACCGAACGTCGAATGGTCATGAAATTTTTACAGCTAGCTTCTAAAGGTTGATACTTTCTTTAAAAAATATTAATTTTGTATTCGTGACGCCATCTGTCTGTCAGACCGGAAACTTATCAGCCGATATGTTACGAGTGCAAAAACGAAGAAGTTAGAAGCGGGAAGCTAAAAATTGCCAGAAAAATCTCAAAGTAGAGCAGTCGCGCGAGGCCCGATTACAAATTGACGAGTCTATGCGAATGCCACGAAAAGGTAGATAACAGCCGTCGATTATATACGCCGAAAACGCATTTTCCTAGCCGAAAGAGGACCTCATCCGTTCCTCCAGCCTCGTTCCTGCTCCCTCGAAGGCGATCTTCGCCATCGGAACCACCGGCACCATCTTCTCTCGTTCCGGTTGCTCCCTCGGAGCGGCGGAGTGCCACTCGAGGAAGACGTGTCCCGGAAGCGCTCGATGAGGAAAAAGAAACGCCATAAAATATATCGTGGCACCGCAAAGGAATTCTGATACGACAAGGAGATAATGGAAGGGTGCTTCGTCGGACTGTTCGCGTCATAAAATAAAGCTGTCTGGACGTCGGCCACGTTCTGTTTTATATAAACCATCGCAGTTACCGCTCGGTCCAGCCAACCAAATCCTCCCTCCCGCTCCCTTCTTTTCCTCCATTCAGTCCGCTTAAATGGTACCTGCCAGTGACGTGCGGGGCGTCGGTAAGATATAAAAGAGGGATTAACATTTAACGAGTCGGCCGACCCAGTGTCGGCTTTTACAAAGACGAGTAGCGACGATGGTCGTACCGGAGTCGGTGGTGTTGGTGATGGTGGCAAGACGTGGCGTTGTTGATGGCGACAAAGACGCAAACGGGCAGAAAGTCGTAGAGCAACGGCATCAGGGGAACGGTAGGGAAGGGGACGAAGATCTAAGAAGGGAAGAAGGAGCAACCACCGACACCGACAGCGCTACCACCCCCTCGAGAGACGAGAGTTGTAATTCATAGGATCGTAACCATCCTTTACTGCGATGACATTCGCCGACAAAGAATAAACGACGAAACCGGAAGGAAGTAAAGGACGGCGAATCCACCAAGTTTCGCGTAAAAAAGAAATGACGAGAAACGTCGTAAATTAATCGACGATCACGCTCGAAAATTTACAACGAGCTTCCCTCTATCTCTCCTTTCCTCTCGTCGGCCTTATACGAACCGGAGTTTTCTTTTCGCTTTCATCCCAGTATATCCGATATTATAGGAAATAGAAGTAAACGAGTTTATCCGGGAATAGACGCGTTACACAATTTCTTATAATTAGATATGGAGTTGTGGGTCGTTGCGCGATACCTACGCTTTACAGCGCGCAACTACTGAACGAAAGGACGTAAACGTGTGAGAAAAGCTAGCACTTGAAAATGGAAGAAAATTCAACTCTTTGCACTCCGAATCATTCTGGAGTGCTAGCTACCAGCTACTCAGTGCCACTTTGAGGCAGAAACGTGCACTTAGAAACTCTCATATCATTTAGTATAGTTTTGGAACCAAGTAACGTATTGTAACGATATTGGACTTGTATGAATTAGTTGATATCGAGAAATATATACGTGGGAAAAAATCAATATTTTATTCTTTATAATTTCGTAAAGTACGACAAACTTCGAAGCATTCCTCGATATGCATCGCAGGCTGATTTGTGCACGTTTCACAATAATGAGTAGTTCGACGACTTTCACTGGCTGCTTTCCTGTCAGAACAAACAATACAACCCCGTTTTCTTTCTCCCACGTCGGGAGAAACGTACGCAGCTAATTAATCAATCTATTGTCCGCCGAAGATGCGCTACGATAAAACCCGCTGACATTTTGTTTATATGTCTTCTTGGTAATTGTACCATATTTTGATTTGATTTGAAACATGCATTTTTCAAAAAGTTGTGTTGGAATAAGTTAATTCTCCGTAATGACTAATAAACTTTAATGTCCCCTGAGAGGGGACAGCGAAGTGCAAAGGGTTAAAAATATCAACGATATCGACTCGATGTTACGGATACGTTGACCCTGCGTCTAGGCCAATGATTTTCCTGCGACAGTTTTGCTAATCAGCGCGTAAACAGAGTCGTCTTATTAAATACTCTCTAAATAAAATAGCCTCTTTTTAAACGAACTCTCGTTGTAATGAAAAAAAAAAGGAAAAATAAAAGCGAGAGTACGACGACAACGACAACGTCGCTATTGTCGTTGAAAGCATATAATAAAGAGAGACAAATACCGTGCGAGCGAGTCATCATGAAATCTCGACAGTAAACAGCGCAGTTATTCCTACATAAATTAGGAGTACGAAATGAATACCGGCGGCACGTTTAATTAAATTCGTGTCATGATGTATGTGCCAGTTATTAGAAACTGCCCTCGTGAGAGCTATTCCGAGTGAAATCGCGTGTTTATAAGTCCCTTACCTCTCTTTGTCTATTTCTTTTTCATTCGCTCGCGCTCTTAATGTTTAGGCAACAAAAAGAATAAGAGCGAGAACAGTGACCCGCGCCTTTTCCTTTTTGCTGCTTTGCATCTGCAGTCGCTCTCACGCGAAATAGAGAGGAAAAAACAAAGAGCGGAAAGAAAGACCAGAGAGAAAGTCTAACGAGAAAGGTCGATGAAAACAAGGAAAAAACTTGAATACAAAAGATGTCTTAAAAAATGTAGTAGGATCGAACGAGAAAATTATTCGATTATGAAATTGCTGCGAAAAAGCATAGAAACGTCGATCTAAGTCCCGACGCGAATATCGAAACAAAGTAATTTCGTGCGCCAATGAACGTTCCTGGGGACAATCGATAAAGCGACGTCAACGATTCTTTCTTCTTTTTATATAACAATGAAAGGAACAAAGAAGAACAAGTTTTATCGGACTTGCCTATTCGTCGCAATTAGGAATTCAAGGAATTAAAATGCTAATGCAATATATGAATGCAACTCAAAGCTTTCAGCTATCTCGAATATGTTAATTTTGTAAAAACTACTCACCACCGAGATCTGCAAAGAAGATTTCGCGAAGTGCTAGAAATTCCTCCTCGGGCGGTATATCAACTCTTCCGAAGCAGTCGTTCTCGGGCCAGACTTCTCTGTGAAAAAAAGTTTTATGTTTCTAAATTCTATTGATTTAAAGGGCGGTTACGTTGTTCGTTTGCGTTCGCGGACGCTCTAACCTTTTTTCGATAAGCGCTTCAACAAAATTCATCGTGGCTAATTTTGCAGCGTTATTGACTCGGTAATACGAATTAAAAACTAACTTCTCGAGCGAAGAATATTCGCGTGTTTTAATTCAATGTGGAAAAATCCATCAAGAGTAAATATACAATGACTGTTACGACGAGTGTACCTTACGAGTACCAAAATTATTGTTCGGAAAGTGACTTCGTTTCTTTTTGTTTTTTATAAACAATTGGATTTATAAAAAAGTTAAAACTGTTGAGAAAAAACGAAATTACTTTCCGAACAACCTAATATAGGGTGACCAATGGGAATGTGTTACAAGTAAATAGTTATTACTTCGTAACAAACAGACCAAATAAAACGAATTAAGCGCCGTTTCGTAGAGAAAACTTGACAATTTTATTACCGTATATATGAAAGGCAAATATAATAATTTAACGATTGAAATACACAATATGAAAAAAAGAAAATGTTTGCTCGCGCGTATGAATTAGTGGTATATGTTTTCGAAGCGTTGTTCATTGGAATTAACACGGAACTGCGATCGTTTGCAAAAACTTTGGAACAGCTTGAGGTTGTACGGCGTAACTTTCAACACATTCCCATTGGTCACCCGTTACAATAAGACGTAAGCTTTAATCACCCAAATGTAGAACAATGGTTCGATGAGACCCCCAAAGAAACTCCGTTCAATGATAAAAAGAAAAAACATCGGAAGTCGTTTAAACGTTTCAACGAACTCCTCCATTTCGATGAATGGAACGATGATGTATTATCATCGACCGCTGTGCAACGAATAGAAAGAGAAAAATTCTTTTCAATCGCGGCACGGAGCAGACGTAAACGATGAGTCACGATCCACGGCTACTTTGATGGACTCGGGTCCATCTTTCGCGCTTCATCGGGTGCATCTCGCAGATAGCACCGCGTAATCTAACGAGATTTGGCCGAAGGTGAGCGAACGAGTGACGGTGAGCGGTGCGCGCTCGCGCGGCCATTGTCATTTACCGCGCAAATACGCGAGATAATTAGGTCGTTCGTTTGGTGCGAAGGAACGAGGTGATTAAATAAAGCGCGCTGCTTAATGGCCCTGTTTCATTATCTTGGATCACACGGAACCCTAAGCTCGTAAGGGAGAAACTGGGTGAAGGTGTGCTGGGAATGGGTGGGTGGGATCGCAAGCGACGCTCGGTAAAGCACGAAGAAGAGACGTCCGAGCAGAAAAGTCAATGGGTTTCGCGTGAAAGGCTCCCTCGAGCACGAGAGACTCGCCACGATCTACACCAACATCCGACTTCTTGCGTCGAGTGCTCGCAGCCCTGACGTCCCAGTTGTCTCCGTTATCGTCGTCGCGTCGCCATCTTATTTGGGTGCAGTGGTCGTCGTCGAAGTTTTTGTAGTGGTCATCATCGTAGTTGGCTGGTGGTCGTCATCGTAGTTATTGTAGTGGTCATCATCGTAATTGTTTATGCGTATGTATCATGATGCATGGTGCATGATGCATGGTGCATGATGCATGGATCATCATCGTATGTATTATGGTGCATTCGACGTGCATACTCGAATAATAAATAATAAAGATATTACGAAATAATAAAAATAATAAAAAATAAATAAATAAATAATAATAAAAATAAATGCTAAAAGTCATTGCTTGATTTTAACTTCGCACACTGTGGGGGGTTTTTAAAACTAAATTCCACGCTTAACTGGTTAATGGTCGTCATCGTAGTTATTGTAGTGGTCTTCATCGTAGTTGTTGTAGTGATCATCGTAGTTGTTAAAGTGGTCGTAATCATAGTTGCTGAAGTGAACGTCATCGAAGTTTTTGCAGCCGTCGTCGTAGTTGTGTAGTCATCGTCATCGTACTTGTTTCAGTGGACATCGTTGTATCTGTGTAGTCATCGTCACCATAGTTGTTGTCATAGTCGTCGTCGTAGCCTGGCTGCTTTTCGTCAGACTCTTCCACCGCCGCCCAACGTCCCTCTTCCTCCCACCAACGGACGATGTCCAATCTTCGGTCCAGCGACGGCATTCGCTTTTGCCAGCGACACCGACATCTTTTCGTACCGCACGCTCTTCTACATGCATCACCTTGGCAAACTGCTTCGTTCCGGTAGTCTCGAGGAAAAGAGAGAGAGAGAGAGAGAGAGAGACAAGTCGGTCGGTACGAGTCGGTGAAAAACGAGGCCACGTAAGAAAGATGCGTCGTAAAATACGAGGGAGCAGCTGCATCCCGTATAACCCTCAAATTTCATTGGATTTATCGAAGGCTCCTCGAGCTCCTTTATTCAACGTCGAAGACGATTTCTCTCGATCGCGCGTTAAACACGATCGACCATCGATCGATATCGTTCCCCATCGTTCGACGACGTGACAATTCGCACCCGGCGGGTAATCGGTATCGGACAAATCGTCGAACGTAAACTACTGCCGAACGCTCCGGGCAGTAACTACTACTGCCCGATAAATGCGCCGGTAACTACCGTTAAATCTGCCAATGAAGCTCATCGTCCAATCACGCTTTTGGGATCGTACAAAAGTCCGGATAGTTTTACCGAATACGAGAACACGAGGTTAGCATACGTGCAGACTCGTCGATGCGAAGTCGAACAAAACGTTATGAATTTTTTTATCAAATAATAAGCTAACACCAAAATCATTCCTTCGTAAAGAACTTGAGATAAATTCGTTATTATCGGGACACCGTTCGCAAATACCGCGAATCCATTGGTCATGCGGAATACTTTAACAATGCTTTAATGGATCCAACAGGCGCACTCGAATGCCAAGCGAAAGAGAAAGAAGGAACGAGTCATCACTCGTTAAATGTGAAATGTTCGATCCTTCGAACTCGAAACTTAAAGCGAACGGATTTTTTTAAATATCCACGCGCAAAAAAGAAAGACGCGAAGAAAATAAAAAATTAGAAGCTGATCAACGGCTGATCTAAAAATCGAAGACAATCGCAGCTAAGAACTGTTCGATAGAGTAGCGACGTAATATTTCCTAACGATGGAAATGCGGAACGATGAAAACGATGGAATGGAATCTCGGAGCGGACGAAAAATCGAGTGAATAGACACGCGCGAATTTTGACGTCCAAGGGGAAATACAGTGCGCTTTTACGAATTGCCTCGAAGCTGGAAATCGAACTATCGATCATTTTCTAGGAAGGCTACATCGCGTGAACAACTTTGCAATTCCATGAAGGCCAGAGAGACGCCATGCCATTTTAGAATCGTTCTATTCCCTGTGAGAGTCGAGGAGCACCAAAGAAAGGAGAAAGTCCGCGTACGTGACCGGAGGACAAAGGTAAAATCACATCTTGGTGGAAGCCGCCGGCAAAGGGGTGTAGTTAATGGTGGAAGACTCTTAACCCTGCTCTGGATGGTGCGCGTGAGGATTCCGTTTGACTTGAATTTTCATTAAAAAACTCCGGCACGTAGAAATATTCTGAGAGGCGAAAAGCGTCAAAGGAAGACCGAGAGAAGTCTTGGATACGTGATCCGATGGCAAAAATGACATCGAATTTGTCCCAAAGCCAAGCTTACGTAAGCAAACAGAAGGGCGGCGCTTCTCTTTAGCGCGTCGCTTCCACGCCGGTGAGGAGACGATGGATGAAAAACGAACGGAGCGTTTGCGGCGCTCGCGATTCCATATCGTCCTAAAAACTGGACGCGATGAGACGCGAATACGACGACACGTCGAAGGAACAGCGCGAACGCGTCGTCGTTTCTCTCGGGAAACCTTTACCTCTGTACTTTACTTTCTCTCCGAACACTGCCGGAGAATCCCGCAAACGCGTTAAAATTGGAGAATCGACTCGGTCACGTGACACGAAATTGCACTTAGCCGCGATACCGTTACTACGAAAATCGATAGTTACGCGTGCATAAACACGCGTAGACACGCGTACGGACAAGATCGAGAGTATTTTTCTTCACCGACGAAATCCTCCTTTTCGAGGTTAGTTAGAAAAAGTTGCCATACGTCGATAAGTTGTTGGAAAAGTCATTTCGTTTCTTTTTTTTTAATAAAAAATGGTTGTCTATATTTTTTTAATAAAAAATGGTTGGGGAAGAAACGAAATTACTTTTCGGACAACTTAATAAAATGACGTAAGCGAGCGAAATGGAGGTTCGTTTCGCTCCGATGACGTGGATTTTGACCCGTTTGAAATTCCAAAGGAGATAGCGGCTGAATTTATAACGGACGTTTCGGCATCCTATTTTGACAGTGATTCACGCGAACGACGAAAGTTCGAAGTAACAAATCGACGGGTTTTAAGAAACGGCGTAAGACGATCTCCGAGAATCGCGCTTCGAACGTTTTTCCTTCGATTTCGTCGCGATTCCCGGCGCTGACCGACAAGAAAATCGGCCAAACGAATCGGTTCGCTTACGCGCGAGCAGCCACGTAATCCACACACATATACGTGGACCGAATGGTCGGGCCAGAGAGCCCTTGATAATTCGGGAAGCTTTTCGAAAGTGTAAAATCTTCTTTTCGACTCGGACGAGGGCGAATCCAATAAGCGAGAGCTTCGATACGTGTCGACGCGAGTAAGACGATTTGAAGCTCGCCAAATTTCGAAGCAAATCCATCGATGAAAATTAAATCTTTCCGTTCTTTCGAAAAATATCGAATTATTCGTCGTCTGTTATGCAAAGATCCTGGAAGCTACGAAAATCTTTTTAGATTACGATTTTTTTCTCAAATCCGTGACTTTCAAGCGCTTTCGAAAAGTTCGGGATTAGAGAAATATTTAAAATAGATTTTACGTTGAAACGCGACATGAATTTCATAGGAAACTTAAAAGATGACGGATTGAATGGCCATCGCTATCGACTGGCAACGATGGTGGAAGAAAATGCTGCTGGAAAAGGGGCAAAGAAGGAACACTGTCCCCGAGGGTGAAAGAAGTGGTTCGTACGGAAGCTGCTCCTTCCGGTGCCTGTCTGAATAGAAATCCAGCACCATGGAATCCCCATTATCCGACAATTTGAAGTTCCGCGACAATAAAGGCACCCTTCGTCCATCTTCTTCGTTTCGTCTTCCACTTTCGTGCTCTTCCCGTCTCTGTCATTCTTTTCTCCATCGTTCGAAACGCATTGCCCTAAAAGACTTCTCCTTCGCCTTGCACCAAACGAATTTTCGACGCTGTCCTTCTTCATTGATACGCAACACGGCAACCGACGGATCATTTCTGTCGATACCCGTCCTATCCAACAACCGAAAAGTTGCAGGCTGCGATAAAACAAAGAAATTTTAACTGTCTTCTTCGGTTTTTGCAAAAATGGTCTTCCGCTTCTTGTCCATCGTACGGTTATATTTTCTTTTATCACTACTTGTACGATTCTCAAAAAGTTCGCGCTCGAATTGCCATCGAAGAATTATCTTCTTTCGCGTTTTTAACAGTTTTACTGTCATGGGCCGATTTATCGGCCCAATCTTTTTGATTTTTTTTACTCTTTTATTTTATTGGGTTGTCCGGAAAGTTCGTGCCGACTTTGAAGAAAAACTTTTTCTTTTTTTTAAAGATTTATTTTTGTTGGAGAAAAAAAATTAAATATATAGAAGAAATATATAAGAAATGGAATATATAATAAAAATATAATATAAATAATAAAACGATAAATAAATTTATAAAAAAGCGGAAATCGGCACGAACTTTCCGGACGACCCAATTATCTCTTGCAAAAATTAATTGATCGTCATGAAAATGTACCGAAGGAGAGAAACCTACATTTGTTCGATAAGAAATACTCTACTAATTTCTTAATTCAAAACTGAAGTCTTGCAAACTACCTGAAAATAGCCTTGACGGTCTTCGCACATCCCACCCAAAATGGCTGGCGGTAAAAGGGTTAATTATCGTTACTCTTGCAAAAAGAGGTGCGAACTTAAATACTTTTGGTAATATGATAATCTTACGGCATTGATCATTTAATGGGAAGAAAATATGTAGCGTCTAAAGCATTTTTAAAGATCGGCATTTTTCCCCTTAATTATCTTACGGCTTTAGTCCCCAAAAACCCATTCGTCGACGTCGGGGTATACTTCGTAGGTGTAGACAGAACGCAGGTGTATCTAGAAGATTAGGAATTGGTGCCAACACCCAGACGACGCAGTATTTGCCAAGCAAATGGAACGCGATAAAGGGTAGGGCTATTCTTGAAAATGTACAGTTATATGCGAAACGTGTAAATACGTAGATCACAGATACGGATAGAACGTGCAAGGTACTCGTTAAAACGTAGAATTGTTCAATCCCAAGAAGTTCCTCCTTTAGATCGAAATGAAGACTTTTTGACTCTATGTCTTGAAACGAATAAAATTCTAACTCGATCTCGGGTGTGGAATCACTATGCTCACCAATAAAACAGTAACAACAATTTGCAGATATTAAATAATATTTTTATTTTCCTGCCGCGTATGTATTCAATTGACAATAATCTTCGTTCGATATTCTTTCTGTAGTTGATTCTTTTGTGTGCGTAATATTCGCTGTATTTTAAGTTATCTAATAGATAACCGTTTCAAGCGTCACCTGATATTTATTATAATATTCGTAGCGATTATTAGTATCAATATTTCAGATATATTACGATCAGAAAGCTTAACACTAAATTTACGATCGGAGCCAGTTTAACTCGGAATTTAAAACGATCCTTCTTACTCTTATACAGAGTGACCAATGGGAATGTGTTGAAAGTACAAAACATCGCAGAGCTGATAGATAGTATTAAAAAATACAGTCGCAGCATTCCTACATCTATGTTAGATAATGTATTTCAAAATTTTCGCAAACGATCGCAGTTCCGTGTTAATTCCAATGGACGACACTTTGAAAACATATACCACTAATTCTTATATTGTGTATTTCAATCGTTAAATTATTATATTTCTCTTTCATATATACGGTAATAAAATTGACAGGTTTTCTCTACAAACTGGCGCTTAATTCATTTTATTTGGCTTATTTGTTACGAAATAATAACTATTTACTTTTAACACGTTCCCATTGGTCATCCTGTACCAACGTTCCTGGCACCGAAGTGTCTTCGTAATAGGAATTTGTAACGTACGAGAAAAATCGAGGATAATGTGGATAGCAGTCTATCGTGACCGCGTACGAATACGTGGTGACGATAGGAAGACTTCCAATTAAAATGAAGACTCCTGCCTCGAAACAACCTCGATTACATCAACAACACCTGATATAGCGTACTAAACTATATCGTTTTATCCTAATACCTGACGGCGATCATAAAGGCGTTATTAATAATATCGGCTATACCCAGCTGCACCATGCAAGCGACAGTTAACGGGTTAGCCTTTATCCCATTGTATACATAAGCTCGCCACGCAGTCTTGCTGGTTCCCATTGTGCGCCGATCATAGCAAACCTTATAAGCCGGACAACGTATTATGAACAATCTTTCAAGATGCTTCGCGATGATCCAACGCTGAAGTTTATTAACGACAACGGAAAGATCACCCTCGGATAATTTCGTGGGGGAAAGAAAGAACTCGCTATGTCGTTTGGTATTTTTCTAACGCTCTTTTAACACTAAACGTACCAAGCGGGATCAAATGACCCTTTTCAAAGCTTATATTGCTTTATATTACATATCGTTTATATTTAATCGTTTATATTGTTAAGGAAATATATGTTTGATTATTTTACTAATATATGTTGTACATTATCTCCTTCGAAAAATTAACAATTCTTTTCTAAAAATCAACGTCTCTTTCGTAAGGGATCACTTGACTAACTTACTTTATAATCAAGTATACGAAAATATCGATACGTTTAGCGTTGAACTTGGGTATGGAAACCCTTGAATGTAACCCTTTCAAAAATAAATATATTCTTCATCGTTAATCTCGTTTATCGGTACCATAGAAATATATTAATGCAGGCCGCGCGCACATCCGTCCGAAAAATCGCAAAGTATTACCGTTTCGACGGACGCGAACCCATAAAACGACAACGTCAACACGAAACGGTAGTTATCTCGTGAAATATAAAAATCCTACGCGTCAACGGCCAACGGATTAACCGGGTAACTATTACGTAACTCCGTAGCGCGGTAGAGATCAAGCAGATAAGAGAAGCTGAAAGCAAAATCGTGTCCGTATCGTGTTCCGTCCGAGCGTAATAGCGGGCTTTAAAAACGTACGAACCAATCGTCAATTATGGATCACGAAAAACGGATGAACGCGGAGGAAGGGAAGAAAATAACACGTGACACGGAACAGAAATCGCCCTGTTCCTTGGCGAGTTTATCAGCGAGGAGTATCGCCAAGAGAGGGACAGTCGAGATGGCGATTAGGGGCTTCCAGCTGGAAGGATCGTTGGGTTGGAAAGTAGAAACAAGTTGGTGGGGTAGAACGCTCGCATTTGTAACTTGGAGGACTTCAAAGAGGTTGATGGGTACCACCGGTTCGCCTCGATGAACCTCTGTACACTCTTGCGTTACAAGAGCATCGCATCCCTTTCAGATTTAATGTAATGTAAATATCTGCGGCACTGCAAACGTCTGACTATTCGCTAGTTAATTGCCCGGGTGCTTGGAAGGAACGAACCCTTAAAAAGCACCAAGGGTTCGATATACTATCTATATATACATATGTGTGTGTGTGTGGGGCGCTGG
>JAITYT010000029.1:59067-69237 GCA_025433975.1 Liostenogaster flavolineata | reverse complement strand
TATATATATATATATATATATATATATAGTATATATAGTATATATACTACATATATAATAATACTATATAATATTTATATAATATATATATATATAAATAAGTAACTAACCTGATATCAGTGTGGGGAATAAAATTTGATGAAACTCGTTTCACACTGAAGACTTCTTTTTCGCAGTGATAAGCAATGTCATCACACCTCAAATAAATAATAAAAGAAAATTGTTTTTAACCTATTGCTTTTTTTTATTTCTATACAAAAAATTATCTTATTTAATACATAAATCAAGTAATTTCGATGTTCAAAAAATTGGTAGTCCTCCGGACATGACGAAAAATGTCGTCACACCCGGTTAACAGGTTAAATCGCAGACGATCGACGTTTATACGCACTACGGACATAAGAAAATTTGTATCTTCGGATTTGCTAGAGACCCTTCCTCGAAGTTACGATTGTAAGCTTGTCGTTGCCATTATCAGCTGGTAATACGCAGTTCGTTTTAGTCGACGACTTGCACTCGACATTTCTGCAAGAAAGAAAGAAAAAAAGAAAAAAAGAAAAAAAACAATAAAGCACTTTCGTATCATGAAAACACTCTCGTAAGCTTGCATTGTCAACATCAGCCGATAGAACGCAGTTTGTTTTAAAGAAAGAAAGAAAGACAAAAAGAAAAAAAAAAAAAGAAAGGAAGAAACCTTTATTTTGAAAACACGATTGCAAGCCTGTCATTTTTCATTATCATCCAACGATACGCAGTTGCACTTGCCCTCGACACTTCTGCAACGAAGAAAGACGAAAAGAAAGAATGAAAGAGAGAAAGACAAAAAAACACCCTGCATCTCGGAAAGTTAACTTATCGGTACAATTTTCGTAGGGATTTCGAGCGTTCGAACGTAGTTGAATTCCAGGAAAGCCAAAATAAAATTTAAAAAACAACGCGTTCGCAACGAGGGACGAAATAATCACGCGAGGGTAACGCGAGCACGAAGTTACGGCGCTCGCAATTGATTTACCGTAAAGGCGGGTATTCAAATGCGAGCCGCGTGAAGCACGAATCGTTAAGCGGCGGACGCGTTTACGATGCGTCGCGCTCTCGAACGAGAGATCGCCGTTTCGGTGTAACTGCTATCTCATCGTTGCAATACGGTCGTCGATGCCGAGAGTACGCAACGAATATTCGCGCGGTGTCGCTCGCTTTCGTCGTAGAAATTTGACGAACGTGGCCGTCCAACCGCGTCCACGGATATCGGAAAACGTCGAGCCTTTCGCCAATAACGAACGACCGTATCTTCGGAAGGATTATAGTTTTATGGAAAACTTTGCGGAATTTTTTCCCCTTTTATTGAGCGCCGAAAACCGCTTAAAACGAGCTTCGCGCGCGTCTCCGAATAAACATCCTGTTTGCGTCGAAACAAGATTTATGGAGATTTTATTATTGATTTATCATGAAGAAATATATCGGGAAAACGGATTTAGCGAGTCGAGATCTGCAAGAAAGTACGTAGAAAAATAAGAAATCGGTCGAAAGGTTTTTTATGATTTTCCAAGCTTGGAATTTCTCGCGATCTTGATCAAAATTTCACTGTCGGTTTTTATTTCATGTAAACACGAGCAATGTGTCGTTTAAACGTGACTAGAACCTTTGGATTGATCTACAATACGATTTGTGACCTTCTCACGCCACCCGAATGAAAAAACGTTTTTTTCAAAACGCGGCATCTTTTTGCAGGGTGCCACCGCGAAGAAACGAATCACGGAAACGAATTCATCGCGTCGAGATCTTTAAAACAGCAGGTAGAAAAATAAGAAATCGATCGAAAGGTTTTTTGCGAGTTTCCAATGGAAATTTCTTGGAATTTTTCGCGACTTTAATCAAAATTTGACTGTCAATTTTTCGTATTCGATGTAAACGCGCGTAACGTGCCCTTAAAACGTGACTAAAAGCGATTTATGTCCTTCTTACGCCACCCGAATCAAAAATCGTTTTCTTCAAAACGCGTCATCTTTTTACAGGAAGAAACGAATTTAAAAAGGAACCACGAAAAATATAATAAATACAAGAAGCGATCGAAGAACCTTCCGTAATTATTTCGGAACTTCTTTCAGCTTCGAATCGTTCGTGAAGAGACTTCGAAAACTTTTTCTTTTTTAACCGGACGGACGAGATTTAACTCCGCCATTTACGAAATCGTGAAAAGCGCGAAGTTCTCCTTGAGGGCTTTCATCGCTCGCTTCGGCTACGTGGAACGAGTACGGTCTCCTTGTTTCTCCAACTTTCGGCTTCCACGAAGTACGAGATTCGCGGATCGCGAGAAGTTGCGAGGTCGGAAAGACGCGGAGCTCCTTCGCCTCGGGCGATTCCGAACTTTCCGAGATTAAAGCGCGAAGATTCCGGTGGCTCCGCGCTTCCGATCGGTGGGGCGACGCGTCGCGCTGCGCGAAGGCAAACCGAGCCAAACTCTCCTCGATTCGTCGACGCGTCGATCCTCGAGGCTCTCGACGTTTGTCGATACGTGCGAAAAAAAAAGAACAAAAAGAAAGGAAAAGAAAGAAAAGGAAAAAAAGAAGAAAAGGAGAAAACGTTTCGCTTCCGGTGGACGTGTCGGACGTGGCGATATTCTTCGGCGCGATCGTCGACGAGACTCCGTTTCAGGATCCACGCGCGTCGATCTTTGTCGCGCTACGATCGGACGCACTTTCGTTTTTCATCCCCCCCGTGTCGAGCGTTATCGAGCGCGTCGAGACCGCGCGAAAGACAGAAAAAGAGAGAGACGAACCCATACGCGTAGAGAGAGAGAGAGAGAGAGAGAGAGAGAGAGAGACAATGAAGCAGAAAGAGCCAGACCAACACACACCCACAGACACTCAACACGCGCGTCCAGAAAAAAAAGAGACACACCGAAAGCAGAGAAAGACACCCCCTCACATACGCGTCCAAAAAAAAAAGACACACAGAAAGCAGAGAAAAAGGAATACATCACACACACATACATAACACACAGAAAAAGAGAGAGACAAACGTGCAGAGAGAGAGAGAGAGAGCATCTTTGCGGGCGTTAAGAACGGGCTCGACCAGTTTGGGCTGGAACGTTCGTCGTCGGTTTCCAGGTAGACCGGGGCAACATCGTAACGGTACCCCGCTCGATCGCACCAGGATGGGATGAAATAGCACGGCGTTACAAGGCGGCAACGGCGATGGCAGCGGTGGCGGAGACGGCGGTTCACTGACCGACCGACCGATCGACTAACAGCGAGGAAAGAGAAAAGAGAGAAAGAGACGGTGGCACGCTCGCACGTGACCAACACTAGCCCTTGCTTACGTGTAGAAACACACACAGACACACACATATACGCATCTCAAGAGAGGATCAACCGACCCAATGAGGGGCGCGATGTTAGAACGAGGGTGAGAGAGAAGAGAGAGAGAGAAAGAGAGAGACTCGTTTCGTACAAGAAGTGGTGCTTTCTCGCGGTCTCGTAACTCGATTCTTAAGAGGATATCGTTTCCACTCGGAATGACGCGTCACTACTGAAAACGGATCCTCCTATCATCGATCGACCAACGATAGCACCTTTCTATGCATTCCGAATAACCGGCGACGATCGGTCGTAGCCGCTGGAAGTCGCTCTAGCGATGCTTTCGCGGCTTGCATTCTCTTAAACAGGGATAGTAAACAAAGGGGGAAATAACGATCACCGATGATTTTTCGATACTTTTAGAGCTAGGGGCGCTAAATCTTCGATTTGGGTACCTTTTTTAAGTAGCGATATCCGACGTCAAGTTCGAAATTAGGAAGGTCGGAGACGCCAGGTTGCAACGAGGCTACACGAGTCTCCGTATGATTGATATCTAAATCTGATGGTCGTCAAAGATGAAATTTGTAGTTAATAATAATTTTACATACGTTTACAATGATACATTTCGTCATAGACGTGTAACGATAGACGCGTAAACGAATTTATGTCAAACGATAGACAGAGTAATCGAAGACAAATTATTCGTGCGCATCCTTCGGTGGCCGTTTTAGAGCTTATTTTGCATCGTTAATTCGCAAGATGTAACGTTAGACCGATTACAAAAAAAATCTAGTCTTTCGTGCATCCGCGAACCACTTTTTTTGTGTCAGGATCCTCGTAAGAACGCTTCTGTCACGCTGGAGTCGCTGCTTCGTCCGCGCATGCCCAAGCGTAGCCACCAGGCTGAGCGCTACCCCCACCATTGGTACTGGACTGTATATAAGGAGTTGCGCTGCGCGACGCGTCCACTCGGGGGGTACCCACCGACCAAGGTGTATTCGGGGTCGAAGTTAGTAAATCCAGAAGCGCCGAGGTAAACCGAAAAAGACCGAGGCAGCGAGTTTTTTTTCATTTATCGTCTTTTGCGAGTTGTTTGCTGGTATTTATTTGTAAAGAGGGGAGGGGGGTAAGCGTAACAACGAGGTGACGAAAGCCGTAGTCGCGATATCGTACGATAAAACGTGCGATAACAGTAGATAATATTTTATTATCTACTATCTATCGTCTTTGTCTGTCCTGTGCTAATAATTAGTAAAGGCACAGATATCGCGTAATGACGAGCCGAAGGTGACCGAAAGTGACCGAAGGTAATCGAGGACACACGAAGGGAGAGAATTGGACACCATGGCGCGATGGAAGCAGTCGAAGAAGGGATGCTGACACGAAGAGGTCCGCGAGTCTTTAGAGCCGTGACTGCGAGGGGAAGAAAACTGCCATGATAACTATTTATAGAACGAGAAAATATTTTATCTTGCCTATCGTCTTTGTCTATCCTGCGCTAAAAATTAATCATTAATATAGGCGACAGGTATCACGTGATAACGAGCACTCTTTCTAAAATAAATTTTTTTTCTAAAATTTTCTACAAAATTTGTCTTTTACATCTCTGACGTCTTTTACACACCGTTTGATATATCGATTTTGCGAGTATTATTCTTGATATTAGGATCAAACAAATAAAATCACTAATTTTGTGTCGCTTTTAGTTCCAAACGATTTAATCGACCAAACTGTCGGATGGTTCAAATATGACGACTTTATTTATTTATTATGTCGCACGATTATCGAGGACAACTCTGTTTACTTTCGGCCCTACGGGACGCGCGTGCACGCACGTAGGCCGAAGGCCTTATCGCATGCCTACCGCGTCGCGAAAATTTAATCCATTTCCATAACAAACGACGATGACGTCGTGATCGTTGACGCGGTCGAGACTATTTTTTTTTGATCGTCCGTATTCCTCACGGAAAATAGTATACGGATATCCGTCAGCGTCGTCGCTTGTAAACTGCGCAATTTTACGATTCGACGAAACGTCGTCGTTGTCGCTGAGACGGTCGTCCTTCCTCGACTGCATACCCTTTTCACTGGCGAGTCGAAACGACGCTCGTCGAAGATAAAAATGCGATTGCCGGGACTTTCGCTCGTAAATTTCGTAGGTCCAAGGATCGTTCGATATGCGAGCTTGCGCGTCGCGCGTTTCCTCGTATAATACATTTAGACGAGAAAAGCGTCGCTTTAGAATTTTTGTAGAACGTTGAAGAAGCGCGCGGATTTCATTTTACGGATGAAATTTTAATCTTTGAAACGCGTAGCTTTAGAATTTTTTTACAGCGTTGAAGAAGCGCGCGAATTTCATTTTATGGATGGAATATTAATCTTTTAAAAGTTATTGATATTTTAATGAAAAAATACGGTATCGTAATTTTAGAAAAGCGTCGCTTTAGAATTTTTGTAGAACGTTGAAAAAGCGAGCGGATTTCATTTTATGGGTGGAATAGTAATCTTTAAAAAATGTCGCTTTATAATTTTATTACGGCATTGAAGAAGTGCGTAGATTTCATTTTATAACTACAATTTTAATCTTTGAAAAGCGTTGCTTTACAATTTTTGTACGACGTTGAAGAAGTCCGTGGATTTAATATTATGGATGGAATTTTAATCTTCGAAAAGCATCGCTTTACAATTTTTGTACGGCATTGAAGGATCGCGTGAATTTTATTCGAAATAATACTTCGATTTAATTTAATTTAATTTAATTAATTAATTAAAAAACTGAAACTTTAATTCGATATCAACGGTAGATCCGCGTATTGTTACGCCCCCCCCCCTTCACCGTTCGTTGAAGATCGCGATTCGCCGATAACGATAATTAGAATCGGAAATCGCGGCACATCCGTGCAAAACAAATCGCATATCTGTCATCGTGGATGAAAGATTCGAACGTCGATATCGATATTGGTAATTCGGAACGGTGGTCCGTTAACGGGCTAGTTTCACTCTCATAGATATTCATGCGGCGTCGATGACATCCTTGCCGCGTATTCTCCGTACGTACGCGCTTACGCGCGCGTTATGTCTTCCGCATAATATCCAATCCGATATAACGTTTTACATTCCAGGAGTTATTAACGCCCGTCGATCGAACGATTAACCTGTTAACCGAGAAATTCCCTTTTTAATTACGCAGCATATAGTATAACGAGCGCGAACTCTTTCACTAGGACGTGTAAATACGCCACGCCCGGAGGACGTAATTTCATATTATTATTTTGTTTATTTATGCTTAACCTCTTAACCGAGTATGACAAAATATTTCGTCATTCCCAAAAAGCAACTGTAGCGAGTATGACGAAATATTCCGTCAAGAATTCTTTCAAATATTTTTTCATTTCTTGTTTTCAACAATTTTCCAAATTCGGAAAATTAAATATATATATATATAATTTCCCGTTGTACATGCACACTTTTTAACATTCGCAAAACTAAATTCCCCGGTTAAGAGGTTAAAATAAATGAAAAGGCTATAAAATATATATTTTTTCGTTTATTATATATATATCGTTTGACGTATTTATACGTCCTGCTCGGTTAGCAGGTTAATCGCACGGATATCGATCGCGCCCGAGTGCGTTTACGCGCTTAAATCGAATTTACGCGATTAATTTCGCATTCTCGTAAGAACGCGGAATATCTCGATGATTCCGAATTTATCGAAAATTTATTATTGTCCTTCGATTCTTCTCGCAAATCACGAAACGGATACGGGAGGAAAGGACAAGGATTTATAAAGGCGATTTGTAAAGGTTCGATGCGACCGTGGAACGAATCTCTCCCGTGATTGTCGAGAAAAAACGAAGCTTTTACGCGTCTAACTACGCGTTATTCCGCGATCATTGTTCGATTGTTTGAATTTTTTTTAATGGCAAAAGATTCAGTTTTTTCGTTTGATGCGATTATGGAACAAAATTTTGCCGTGATTGTAGAAAGAATACGACAATTTTACGCGTTATTTGCGTGTTATTATATCTATGTGTATAACTACGTGTTATTTCGCGATTATTGTTTGATGTTGTTCGATCGTTTAAAATTTTTTTTAGTGATGAAAGATTCGTGTCTTTCGTTCGATGCAATTATAGAACGAATTTTTGCCGTAACTGTCGAAAAAATACGAAACTTTTACGCGTGTAACTGCGTGTTATTTCGTGATCAATATTTGATACCGTTCGATTGTTTGAATTTTTTTGTTAATGGCGAAAGATTTGTTTTTTTCGTTCGATACGACTATAGAACGAATTTCTGTCTTGATTGTCGAAAAAATACGAAGTTCTAACACGTTATTCGCATGTTATTATATTTACGTGTATAACTACGTGTTATTTCATAATCATTGTTCGACACTGTTCGATCGTTTGAAACTTTTTTTCAAAGTCGAAGAATTCGTTTCTTTTTTCTGACGCTCTTCGACCGTTCGATCAATAAATTAGCATTAATTTGACGCGTTTAACAAATTAAAAACGCCAAGACGCTTCGAACTACCGGAAAAGTTTGGGTCGAAAGTCATCGAGCAACGAAGCGCACACTCATCGACGCGAACCTTGAACTTTCTCAAGAATTACGAGAGGTTCCCCGCGTTCTATCTCGTTTACACTCGTCTTAACAATTTACCTTCTTATCCGCTTGCTTTCTCGTTCTACGAAATCCTCCGCGGAGTCTCGTAAGCTTCGAACAATCTTTGCTAATCCCGCGACTTTGCCGGTGCCGTAGCCTCGACTACCAACGTTTCATCTGTTGCGTTTCGTCAGTGTCGAACCACGGATTCGAAGGATCCTACCGATTATTTTTGTCCACTCCGATCTTCGTAAAATCGAGCTCCAACCGGAAACGATCCGTCCGTCGATCGATTTCGAATTGTTTTACTCCGAACTCTGATCGGTCTACTCGAGAGCACAGTAAAATTCAAAAGTGCGTCGTCAAATCGAACGAAAATTACGATTAGGATTTAAAATTTAGGAAAATTAAATTAGAATTTCAGCAACTATTATTTTTGTCTACTCTACGCGTTTACGTGACCTACGTTCGTCACGAAATCAAGCTCCAATTCTACTCTTATTCCGTTCACGCGAGGTTACCGTAACCAACGTGCTCCGCTATGCGCCGATTCCATTCGTACGCTCATAACGCGATATAGTCGGATAAACATCGGATTTACTTCCAATCTCAAAGTTAACACCACCTGTCGAATCCCCGGACGCACGCCGCTTGCCATCGCCACCCTCTTTTTCTCCTCTCTCCCCTCCCCCACCTCCTCCACCACCATATCCTCATGCCCTTCCCCCTTCACCACTTTCTCCTTCTCACCACCACTTCCACATCCACCTTCTTCTCCTCCTTCTCCCCCTTCACCCTTCCCTCCACCATCCCCCACATCCATCTTCTTCTCCTCCTTCTCCCTCACCTCTGCCTCCACCACCTTCGCACCAACCTTCTTCTTCTTCTTCTTCTTCTCCTCTTTCTCCTTCGACTCCCACTCCATCACCTCCACGTCAATCTCCTCCTCCTCCTCCTCCTGGTGCCGTTGCTGGTCTTCTCCACCAGTGGCTGCCGGTGCTTTGGCACAGCTAGGTTACAACCGTAGCGCCCGTGCAAGCAAGATCAATATATCTTATCCGGCGCTCGGCGTTATTCCCTCGCCTATAGTTGCCCGTCGCGAGCACCCTCGTCCCCCTGCCTCTTATTAACTACGTAACTATCGGGTCGGTGTTTTACGACGAGTCTCCCTCTCTGTCTCTCTCTGTGTCTCCCTCTTTGACCTAATCGAAACTTGAACGTTGCCGACCAAAATCTGGAACTCCAGTCGCGGATCGACCGATTTCCGTTTTGGGCCGCGCGCGCTGAACATCAGTGGAAAGATCAACGCGGATGGAGCGCGGCGAGCCTCGAACCTTGACCCGGCGCTCGATCTCGATCCGTCCTATCGACCGTGTCCATCTCGAGGCTTCGATCGACCTTCGAACATTTTTCCGTCCTTTTCTTTTTTACCTGCTGATACCTGCTGTTCTAATTATTGTATTTTAAGAAAACAAAAAGGCCTTTGTTCGTAAGAGAAGTCAGCCGGGATGTTTTGGGCACTCGCGGCACCGAGGGAAAACGTTTCGGGCATGCTAGGCGTTTAAAGGTTAACAGTAGTGGTAGTAATAACTAATAGTAGAAGCAGTGATGATAGCAATAGTAGTAATAATAGTAATAATAGTAGTTGCAATAGTGGTAGTAGCGATAATAATAATAGTAGTGGTAGCAGTAATGATAACTAACAATAGTAGTAGAAGCAGTAGCACCAGTAATAACAGCTACAGTAGTAGCAACAGTAATAGTAGGAGTAGTGATAGTAGCAGTAGGACTAGTAACAATAACGATAATAATAGTAGTAATAAAAGTATTGAAAGTAGTAGTAACAACAGTAATAGAAACAGTAGCACCAGCAGTAACAGTAGAGCTGGTAATAGTAGTAATGGTGATAATATGTAGTAGTAATAACATGTAGCGATAAATATAGCAATAATAGGACTAGTGGTAGTAGCAGTAAGACTAGTAACAACAACAACAATAATAATAGTAGTAGTAGTTGTAAAAGTAGTAAAAGTAGTAGTAGTAGGAGCAGTAGTATCGGTGGTAAGGACAAGGGTGTCGAAGAGAGGAGAGTAACCTTGGCGGATCGAGGAGGGACGATGGTAAAAAAGGGTGGGTGGAAGGGCGCTCGTAACGAAGGAGGGGAAGGCGATCGCTTTGGTGGGGAGAAAGAGAAAGGTAGGAGTAGGAAGAGTGGGCGGAGGGGTAATAAAACGGTGAGGACGCCAGAATGGAAAGGAGGGAG
>JAITYT010000029.1:48474-58979 GCA_025433975.1 Liostenogaster flavolineata | reverse complement strand
GCTCTCTCTCTCTCTCTCTCTCTCTCTCTCTCTCTCTCTCTCTCTCTCTCTCTCTCTCTCTCGCTCGCTGGGGAATGTTGCGTAGCGGAGCGGAGTGGGGGATGGACGCGGTCACCATGGTAACCGTGGCTGGGTTTCAGGGACCTCGCCGCCGATGGTTCGGCTAATGTTCCGCGCCTCGGTCGGAATGGATTTCTCCCTCTTTCTCTTTCTCCTACTCGTTATCTTCTCGCACGCGCAACACGCTACTAAACGGGGTTAGTCAGCGCTCAGCGCATTAATCGCTCGTCTCGCGGCGCGTCTCGTCTCTCGACGCGAGGCGGTCGTCGCACCGGTGTCGAGGTTCCTCTCGCGTCCTTGCCGATTTTTTCCCTTAGCCGCAAGTTCTCACGTGAAAATCGCGCACCCGCGTGCCGATTTGAAGACCGTTGCGCTTCGTCGCCGTGTCACCCAGATATGGGTGACGCTCTTCTCGTTCGAGTTAAGTTGAATTTTCGGTCGGGTTCAGCGAGAAGCTCGACCTAATCGCGCCGAACGACGAACGCGTTGATTTCTTTTTGACGCGTTAATATCCGTCGAAAAGGACGTTCTGATCGGAGATCGTTCGACAAGGATCGTTACATCGTATCGTTTTTAATGGGTCGATTGTCATCGAACTTAAAATTCGTTCGAGAACCAGCTGCGATACAAAAATACGCGTCTTCTAATGCGAAAGCGTTTTCGTACCATTGCGAAAGAGATTAATTATTTGGCAAGGAAATCGGCCAAAAGTTTGGCAAGGAAACGAAAGTCACGAGCATTACAAGAGTTTCAACTCCTGTTTCTACTCTTCGATGTTCTACTCTTTGTTCTACTTTCGACGCTCTACTCTTCAATTTTCTACTCTTCGATGTTCTATACTTCGGTTCCATTTTTACGATCTCATCGTTTCCTTGGCTCCTTTCGAGAATTCCCCGGCTCTCGTCCTATCAAATTCACGCTTTACACGGCTTCGTGCTTCCACGTACGAGGACCTAATGGCTCGGCCGTTAACGCGAGCTAATTAAAGCGTAAATATCGCCACGGTGAACGGACAAAATGATTACGATAAGCGAGATGGCCGGACAGTGATACAGCACGATGATGAACTGGGCTGTTAGGTGGATAGCTAGCTACCTAGCTACCTGGCTACCTGACTAGCCAGGTAGACAAGCCAGGCAGCAGCCAGACCGGTGAGAAAAGGTTCCTTGACTCGGTTAAGGACGTTGCGCATCCGGCGATTATATTCGGTTTGCGAATGTCATTCAACGCGGTTAACGGCAAGGTGACAGAGTTCGCGTCAAGCGTGTCGCTCGAATCAAGCCACGTGCGATCGAGTTAAGCGGGATGGAGAGCCCAACGGCTGTTCGTATCTTAGCGATCTAAATTCTGTCCCGTAAGCTACTCCAACCGGCGCCATTGGGCACCAGCACTGATACCCATCAACGCTCTGTACCACGCCATAGGAATTGATGAATGTTACATCAATGGCGGATCGTAATTGTTCGTAGCAATAGTAAAAGAGGGTTGAAGAGATTCAACCTAAAAGATTGTTGAATAGATTCTTAGGTAAAAACTAGGAACAACACCCATTAGCTACTCCAGCTGGCGCCATTGGATACCCGCACTGATTCCAATCAACGTTCTGTACCACGCTATAGGAAATGCCGAATGCTACATCAATAGAGGATCGTAATTGTTCATAGGAATAATAAAAGAAAATCGAAGAGATTCAAGCCAAAAGACCGGTTTAATAGATTCTTAGGTCCAAACTAGGAACAACACCCATTAGCTAATCGAGAGGCCATTCGACACCCGCACTGATTCCCGTCACAGTTCTGTATCTGATTTAGGAATCGACGCAGATACGTTTTGCATATTAACGATATGGTTTTTTTTTTTATTTAATTACGCGTACTTGCCATTTATTTTGAAAATACGGTTCTGTTTGATAAAACGAAGAAAATAAGACAAAAAATACAAGATAGGAAATAAAATCAGAAAATGAAGTTAGACAAGTATTATAAAATCATTCGAAACGCGCTACTTTAGATTACGCGCATTAAACGAGAAAAATTGCTGAGCGGCACGATTTCCTGTAACGCAAATTCCTTCAACACGGTTCCGCGTTACAGGAGAGCTGCTGTACGTATACGCTTCCCACGAAGCGTTTCTCGATACGTATCTCGAGCAGAGGTCAGTTGCCACGTGCCGTTTTACTCGCACACGCGCGTACACGGAGATATTACACGCGCATCAACTTTTCCCCGAAATCCAACGTATCGACGATCGTTCTATAAAACTTCCTCTCTTATCACTTTTCTTCCGCGTTAAACTAGGATGTAAAGTTTTATTACCTCCTTCACCGCACATCCCCCCACATCGATAAAACATCTCCGTGAATTTTCTCACGTGAATGATCGAGTTCTCATCCGAGGTAGGGATGAAAAAAGAAATTTTTAGAAATGAAGAGAAAATTGTGGTATCGATCGAATAAAAAAAAAATCGCTGGACGGTCGAACTCGATCGATTTCCTCGTGATTCGGCGTAGGAAACGAGGAATAATCGAGTAGTCGTACATCGATGATGAATCTAGTAGTCATCCGTCCATTGAGAATCGAGTAGTCGTCCATCAATGGAGGATCGAATAGTCAGTCGTCCACCGATGATGCATAGAGTATTTGTCCTTCGATAATGAATAAAGTAGCCGCCTTTCGATGATGAATCGAGTAGTCGTCCTTAAAAGAAGAATCGAATAGTCATCCGTCGAAGAAGAATCGAGTAATCGTTCGTCGCTGATGAATCGAGTAGTCACTTGTCTATCAATGATGAATAAAGTAGTCGTCCTTCGATGATGAATCGAGTAGTCGTTGGTCAATGGAGAATCGAATAACTAGTCGTCCGTCGATGGAGAATCGAGTAGTCAGTTGTTCATCGATGATGAATAGAGTAGTCGTCTTTTGATAATGAATAAAGTAGTCGCCTTTCGATGTTGAATAGAGTAGTCGCCTTTCGATGATGAATCGAGTAATCGTCCGTCAAAGAAGAATCGAATAGTCATCCGTCGAAGAAGAATCGAGTAGTCGTCCGTCGCTGATGAATCGAGTAGTCACTTGTCTATCAATGATGAATAAAGTAGTCGTTCTTCGATGATGAATCGAGTAGTCGTTGGTCAATGGAGAATCGAATAGTCAGTCGCCCGTCGATGGAGAATCGAGTAGTCAGTCGTCCATGGATGGAGAGTCGAGTTAGAGGGCGCCGCAAGACACGACGTGGTTACGCGCGTCGTACTACGTCATCGTCGTCGATCTCTCACGCCTCCGGTATTTTTATCTCGCGAGTACGAGTACGAGTGCACTGTCGAGCGACGCTTTCACTCTTACGTCTCTCGGCTTCCAATGAATCACGCTCGCTTACGTCACTCGGTTTTAAAGGAAGCGATCGTCGAGTGGCATTGCGCAGACCTTCCTTTTGGTAAGCAAGGAAAGATCGCGACTGGAGCCTTCGACTGCGACTACATCTCGGCTTTTTTGCCTTTAAGATTCCGGTCACAGCTTCCTTTGACTCGATCTTTCCTTTATCGAAGGAAGAATTTCGATGTATTCCGAGTATGTTCGATAGAAACGAGAGAATGCTATTTTTTGGTGAGTATACGCTACGTGCTGGAGAAAACTGATCGAGAGATCGATAGATCGATCGAGGGAGAGTCCAGTCGACGAGCTCGCTTTGACTCGATCTTCCCTTCTTCGAAGGAAAAATTGTCGATCCATATATTTTTTTTTGAATAATTTCTTTGCATGTGTTCGAAAGAAACGATAAAAAAGTTAGCCTAGTGTTATACTCTTAGGTGTGATTCTTTATTCCATCTGACAGTTACATCAGCTCGTATCCTGCCTCGAATTACGCTTCCATTTCCGAGAAATGCTTATTCAACCCAATCGTTCGTTTATCGCTTAGCTTGTAACGAACTCGGATACATACGCATCTCACAATACTATGCCAATATACGTATACCTCACACGCATAATATTAAGCCATTTTGGAATCGGTAGAAAAGTTGCAACCGATAAATATCCATGACTGAATCGACGAAGATACGAGAACAGTTTGACGTATGATTGCACTTGCAATTATGCAGAACCTGTAGTATTCTACTTCTAGGTGCGATTCTTCATTCCGCCTATACAGTTACATTTAGCTCGTAACTTGCCTCTGGATCACACTGCCATCTGTTAGACACGTTTATTCAACTCAATGACTCGCATATCGCTTCGCTTATACGAACTCAAATACATACACTTCACACATGACTACTAAGCCATTTTCGAATTGGTAGAAAAATTGTAACCGGTAAATATTCATTATGTAGAACCTGTAGAATTCTACTTTTAGGTTCCATTTACTTGTTACATTTAGGTTCCAAGTACTTTAGGTCTTCATTCTGCCTATACGATTACATCCAGCTCTTTGTCTCCGGATCACATTTCCATCTTCTAACACTCTTACTCGATCCAATCGTTTCCTTGTCGCTTCACTTATAATAAACTCAAATACATACACCTCACACATAATACCATGCCAATATACGTACATCTCACACATGTACTATGTCAATATATGTACACCTTACACACATACTACTAAACCATTTTGGAATCAGTAGAAAAATCGCAGTCGACGAATATGCCCAAATGACTCGACGAGGATACGAGACAGTTTGACGTATGATTGCACTTGCAATTATGCAGAGCCTGTAGTGTTCTACTTCCAGGTGCGATTCTTCATTTCGCCCATACAGTTATATCCAACTCCTTGCCTTCAAATCACACTGCTATCTTCTAGACACGCTTATTCAATTCAATCATTGGCTTATCGCTTTATTCGTAACAAACTCAAATACATACACCTCGCACTTAAATTACACCAAAAAAAAAGAAAAAAATACGCAATATATCGAGAAATTGGATGAAAAAATCGGATAGACCGATCGAGGAAGTATATTATTCACGGAAGATTCAACCCTTTGGCTCCATCGCTTTCGATCGACCCATCAAACTGACCAAACTCACGGCGACGTCTACTGCGAATGATGACGAAGACGACGAAAGACGGGAGTCTCCACGGAGAGAACCCGGATTAAGAAAGGAGGTAAAGCCACCGCGAAGACGTTCCAGATTTCCCGTGTCGTCGAGCTCGTGCCGAGCGAGAGTTCAAGGCCATCTGGCTTTGCGTCGACCACGACTCGGCTTGACCTCTCCTCAGGATCGGAATCGCGATGGAGTGTCGGGTTTAGACATGACTCGATCTGCCTTGACCAAGAATCGTCTCGTCTCGTCTCGTCTCGCTCGAGTTCCTTCGAGGCCGTCGACGTTCTCCGCTTGCGTGGATTCAGGCTCGAACTGAACAGATCGCCATTTTTTTTTTTTTTCTAAATCTCTCGTCTTACGTTCGTCCTCTTCCTAAACGCGTGAAGGAACGAAAGAGGTCGCGGGAGGACCGAGTTTTTCTTTTTTTTTTTTTTAATTGTTTTTCAGTCGCGTCTTTCTGTCCGCGGTAAGAAACCGCAGGTGAACGCGATTTCGACCACGATTCGGAGTAAAATCGAGGTTGTTTTTTTTTACGCGAACAGATACGAACGATGCACTCGTGAAACGTCCTTAACGCGTAATATCATCGCGACTGAGCTAAAATTGGGTGAAACGATTGGTAAAGCGATCGAAAACTATCGTCGACAAAAAATTCTTCTCAAAAAAAGAAAAAAAAAGTAGAAAAATATCCGTCGCGTATTTCAGACGTAATAACATCATAACTGAGGCAAAGTTGCGCGAGAACGATTAGAAAACGACCGGCGACGATCGGAAAGCGACCGAAAACGATCGTAGAACGAGAAATTCTTCTTCAAAAAAAAGAAAAAAAAAAGGAAAAAAATATCCGTCGCGTATTTCAGACGTAATATCATCTTGAATGAGACAAAGTTGCGCGAGAACGATTAAAAAACGACTTACGACGATCGGAAAGCGACCGGAAACGATCGTAGAACGAGAAATTCTTCTTCAAAAAAAAAGAAAAAATATTCGTCGCGTATTTCATACGAAATAACATCGTAACTGAGGCAAAGTTGCGCGAGAACGATTAGAAAACGACCGACGACGATCTAAAAGCGACCGAAAATAATCATAGAATGAGAAATTCTTCCCCAAAAAAAAGGGGGAAAAATATCCATTGTGTATTTCGGACGTAATATCATCATGAATAAGACAAAGTTGCGCGAGAACGATTGAAAAACGACCGGCGGCGATCGGAAAGCGACCGAAAACGATCGTAGAACGAGAAATTCTTCTCCAAAAAAAAAGAAAGAAAAAGGAAAAAAAAAGAAAAAAAAATATCCGTCGCGTGGAGAAGCTCGTCGCGATGCCAAATTAGCGAGCGGTTCGCTCGCAAGTAAGGGAAGCGATAGGAAGAACTCTCGGTGATCCCTTTGACCAGTCGGCATCGCGGCGAATCGAGGTCAGGAAAAGGTTAACGCGACTGAAAATAGACGGCGATAACTTCCTCGATGTGCCGTGCAGTCGCGCTCGAAGCCGAGCAAATATTCGCGTGCTCACCTCGCGATACGTTATCGCCGGTCTCGAGGTTAGTGCGCCGCGACGATCGTTTACGATCGACGAGATATCTCGCGTTCGAGAGCTCTTCTTCCTCATTCGAACACGTTCGCCGCGGAATCGACGGCGGACTTTTCGTTCGAACGCGTCACGGACTCAACGATATCGAGTTTGAAAAGGAAACGTTGTAATTTCGTACGATACGAAAATCTATGCGTGTATTTATTTAATGCGGTTTATTAGAACATTCCAAATCGAGGTTAGGTTGAAATTTATATTTATTATGAAAAGCGATGGCTTTTTCAGTTACATTTTTTTTTTAATTTTTGAACAAGTGTATTTACATTTGTTAGTATTTTTTACGCGTTGAACGCGATACCGGTTTTTAGGAACCAAAGGTGGACATTTGCTTCTGACGTCACGGACTCGACGATATCGAGTTTGAAAAGGAAACGTAGTTTCGTACGATACGAAAATTTATGCGTGAATTTGTTTAATGCAGTTTATTAAGAACATTCCAAATCGAGGTAAGCTTGAGATTTAGAAATTATTATAAAAATTTTATAAATTATTATTATAAAAAGCGATGGCTTTTTCAGTTACATTTTTTTCTTAATTTTCGAACAAGTGTCTTTACATTTGTTAGTATTTTTTACACAACAGTAAAACGGTTGTTTGTACAGTTGAACGCGATGTCGGTTTTTAGGGACCGAAAGTGAACTATTCGATCTGACGTCACAGACGCGACGATATCGAATTTGAAAAGGTAACGTTGTTTATTAGAACATTCCAAATAGAGATAAGGTTGGGATTTATGTTTATTTAAAGCGATGGCTATTTTAATTACATTTTTTGTTACTTTTTGCTCGAATATTTTTACAATTGCCTCGTAATATTTCCTATCGCCTCAACGAGTCTCATTTTCGAATTTTGACCTCCAAACGACAGGTGGACGAGTGGAACGAAGACTATCCCAAAGACCCATCGAGCGCTCGAACGGGAACCATTGCAAAATCAGTATCGCGCTCGACGCGTTAACGGACAAAAAGATGCCGTCGAGCGAAAAGCGAACGTAAACTCCTCGATATAAACGCTGCGAACAAATTAGGAAAAATTACGAACCGAGTTAAAGCGATTCTTTTACGGACGATCTTAAGGATTTCCACGTTTGTCCCGTTCTTAAGCTTCGTGCTAATTTTAGGAGAGAAAGATCGCGATAAGTTGACTGGGGAGGAACAAATTTTCATTAGCAGCCGCGACGATAAATTTAATAAGATCGGCAGCGCGTAGACGTAGACGCTCTGAAATACGTCGGGACCTTTTTACGACAAAATGTGTACCTACCGTGACGACCGCACCGGAAAAGTTAGTGGCACTTTAGGACTTAAGTAGTCATTGTAAATCGTCGTACAGGCCGTTACAACAGCGACGATAATGCACAGGAGCATTGGCCCATCTTGGAAACGCGTTCGCGGATAAAGCGGTGTACCGAGCGCGCCGGAGAAATTGTTTTAACGCGTTGCCTTATTAGCAACGTCAAAAATAGCGCTGGTTCCAGATTGTGGCTTTTTATTGGCGAAACTTATTTCGGCCCTCTAACGTAACCTGTGAAGCTTTAGCGCCATTATCACGTCCTGGACTCCGATGATCGCTTCCAGGAACGCAAAAAGTTCGATTCAGTCGCCATTAAGGTCCCCAAAGCAGGCAAAGGTTACAGATGCGCTGGTGGTCACTCTCGAGATAAGAATTAAGCGAGTTGTTCTAAACAGTGGCTTCTTATTAGCGTAATTTATTTCGATCAAGTAACGCAGCTGATGAGGCTTTAGTATCATCACTAGGTCCTGGATTCTCGATGATCGCTTCCACGAACGCAAAAAGTTCGGTTTAGCCGCCATGAAGGTCCCCAACGAGGGGAATCGCGCGATCAACGATCAACCGATCGACGAAGAGGGTGTCGTAGGGTCGCACGAAACACGGGCGAAGGTAATCGACGGTACAGGTGCGCTGGTAGGAACGAGTCGGCCGTACGTACGATCGTTACATCGCTCCCCTTGTCCGCGTGGACCCACGTTACTGACCTACCCTCTATGGACACCGTGCTACGAGGGGTTATCGACACCAACGACCACGTGCAGGGACGAACCGTGCGCCGATGCCGCCCACGTCCCCTCCCCTTCCCTCTCCCCTTTCCTTTTTACGGTTCGTCGACTTCTTTTAACAACAACCACAACAACAACGACATCAACAGCAACCGCAACCACAGCAATGATAAGAAAAAAAAGATAGTTTTAATTATCCTGAAAAAAAAAAATAATACAGGTGTCCCTCGAGTTACATGATTAATTGGTTCCGTGTAACTCGAAACCGTGTAAGTGGAAAGTCAGATTTAGTTCATCTATGTCTTCACTAGATACTGTATAACACATCGGCTGATAAGTTCCCGGTCTAAAAATAATGCCCGGTAATGTAAAATAAAGCCTACGTGTTCCTTTCGTATCTTTAGAGTGTCAGCATATCTCTTGCATCTTCGCTTTACGATTTGCCAAAACAATTTTCTGAACTATTATTTTGATGTCTTCCGATGTAACCACCTCTTTTGAGCGACCAGAGCGTGCCGCATCATCGGTATTCATACGACCATGTTTAAATTCAGTAAACCAGTCGATAATGGTCGATTTTCCTGATGCAGAGTCCGGATAACACTTATCGAGCCAAGCTTTCGTTTCAACGGTGTTTTTCCCTATCAAAAAGCAATGTTTACTCGACATACGAAATTCTTCTTTATCTATTGTTACCACTGTAACTTTTAAACCAAACGTCGGATCGTCATGAAATTTTTACAGCTACCTTCTGAAAGTTAATACTTTCTAAAAAAATATCGATTTTGTATTTTTGTATTTGCGGTACCATCTGTCTGACAGACCGGAAACTTATCAGCCGATCTGTTATACTCCCACTTTTCAAGAGCAAGGAGCAAAAGGATTCTCCAGATAGCTTAATTATATTAATAAATATATAATAAGTACTTATAATTTTGTCCTTTTTATGAAAATTGATAAAATACCGTGTAATTCAAATACCTGTAATTAATTCTTTTTCTTTTTTTAATCATACCAACACGAGTCTACCAGCACGCGGTAGACCGACAGTCGAGTGGCGAATCAGCGAGTATCGCGTCGTTGTTCGGAGAAAGTGACCGAGGAACGAAAGGAAGCGGAGCGGATCGGAGGCGGCGCACCGTTACAGGAAGTCGTTACACCCTCCTTGTATATTTAGCGGATTCAGCTGGCGCAGCCGTGGCCGTCGGACTCGATCTGGCAACGAGCCCATTATTCCCGAGTATGACGAGGAGGTTGCAAGGTTGCGTTATCTAACCTATCGTCCCGTATCGCTTTTCGTTCCTATCTGCTTTTTGTTTACGTTGTGTCGAGGGCGGAACCGAGAACTCGAAGTACGCGCGGCCGCCTGCCGCGTTTTCCACGGTTTCTTCGCTTTTTTCGACGAGTTTCCATAAAAGGACGATCTCGTTTCGATCGAATCGACGAAAAGTTTTTCGACCTCGACTGCTCGTTCTTCAGTCCTTTGATCGCTCGCGAGCTGTGCGTGGAATCGTTAGAGTTTCTTGAATAAAAGATCGAAAATTGCAAATTTTGAAAAATTCAAATTTCGAAAAATGAAAATATAAGTTCGGAAAAATTAGTACAAATTTGTTCGGAAAGTCGTTTCGTTTTTTCCCAACAGTTTTTCATAAAAACAACATAAAAAACATAAAAGACAACGTTTTTTTCATTAAAAAAACTCTTTTCTTCATAAAAAGAAGCTTATCGAAATTAGATTAATGTCATTCGTAGAAACGTTTTTAGAAACGTTCATAATGGTGTCGCG
>JAITYT010000029.1:35308-47012 GCA_025433975.1 Liostenogaster flavolineata | reverse complement strand
TACACGAAAATCTGGAAAAATAAATATAGAAGCTTCTCGAAATTAAAATCGATGTCATATTCGTAGAAACGTTTTTAGAGGCGTTCGCAAAGACGTCGCGCGCTCGATCGTCGCGGATACGTCACTCTCGACAGACAGTCGCGATCCTCGTCGGCGGGCGTTGTCTCGCGCGTTCGTGCGCGCGCAACCGCGAGCGCGATGTTGCCCACGATCGAGCAGCCGAACGGCCGGCCGCGCTGTTGCCAGATCGAAGCCGAGCCTGACCCACGCGCGCTCTCCTCGCGATCGAACGGAACGGAGCCGCCGCTTTTCCCTTTCGAAAGGGTCAAGGGAAGGGGCTTTCTTTCCTCGGCGCGCTTTCGATCCATCGCCGCCCTCTCGTCCACGAGTTCTCGAATTATCCTCGATACGTGGATGTCGGAGGAGGTCGTCGAAGCTCCATTGGTTTGAACGCATCCTTGACAATCACGGATGATCGAGACGCTTTCGATCTTACGAGTGATTATAATAGCGGTTATATATAGACTTAAGATATCTCGTGCTTCGCTTTTTCTTTTTTTCTCTTTTTATTTCGCTAGACGCGTCGATCAAAAGTCGATTCTATAAATTCTGGAGTTACGCGCGAAATAGATCGAAAGGAGTCGAACGAGTTTGGATCCTAGCCCATTCTTGATGTCCACGACGACCCAAAGCTTTTGACCTTACGAGTGACTCAAGATATCACTTGCTATGATTTTTCTTTTTTTCTCTCTTTTTCATTCTGCTATACGCGTCGTTTAAAATTCGATTCCGCAAATTTTAGAATTAGGCTTGTCATAGATCGAAAAGAGTCAGGCGAGTTTCGATTCTAGAGAAAGGATTCTTCTATCCTTTACGTCCTCGACGATCGAGAACTTTCGACCTTACGAGTGACTCGAGATATTTCGTACTTTGATTTTCCTTTTTATTTTGCTAGATGTGTCGTTTAAAACTCGATTCTACAAATTCTGAAATTACGCTTAGGATAAATCGAAAAGAGTCTCACGAGTTTGGATTCTAACCCAACCTTGACATCCATGATAACCGAGAAGCTTTTGACTTCGAGAGTGACTTAGGATATCTGATGTTTTGTTTTTTCTTTTTTCTTTTTTTTATTCTGCTATACACGTCGTTTAAAACTCAATTCCACAAATTCTAGAAATACACTTGTGATAGATCGAAAAGCGTCTCACGAATTTGAATTCTAACCTAACCTTGACATTCACGATAAACGAGAAGCTTTCGACTTCGAGAGTGACTTAGGGTATCTGGTGGTTTATTTTTTCTTTTCTTCACTTTTTTTTTATCTGTTAGATGCGTCCTTTAAAAGTCGATTTTACAAATTCTAGAATTTCGCTTACGATAGATCGCAAACGATCCTACGAGCTTGGATTCTAGCCTAACCTTGACATCCACGTTGATCGAGAAGCTTTCGACGTCGAGAGTGACCTAGGATATATCCTGTTTTGTTTTTTCTTTTTTTATTCCGCAATGGACGTCGTTTAAAACTCGATTCTACAAATTCTAGAATTACGCTTGAGATAGATCGCAAACGATCCCACGATTTTGGATTCTAGCTTAACCTTGACGTCCACAATGATCGAGAGCTTTCGACCTTACGAGTGACTCAAGGTATCGCCTGTTATGAATATTCTTTTTTTCTTCTTTTTATTCTGCAATGGACGTCGTTTAAAACTCGATTCCACAAATTCTAGAATTACGCTTGAGATAAATCGCAAACTATCCCACGATTTTGGATTCTAGCCCATCCTTGACATCCACGACGATCGAGAAGCGTCCTACCGTTACGAGTGACGCAGTGGAATCGTCCTGGTGCATCGCGATCCTCGATGAAACAGCAGGACGACCGAGATTTAGGCAGGAACTCAAAGGCGATCTGGTTAACAACGGAACGATCGACCAAGCGTCTTTCTAGAGAGAAACTAAGCTCTCAAGAGAGAAACGACGGACCGTGGTCTTTTCGATGAACGCTTTCGAAACGCTTTGGGCACTTTCGTGCGTTACGAAAGAGCCGAACGGAGGCCGTAGGAGAATGATTTGGGTCGTGACCCAGATTCGACGTCGCGGTTTCTCTCTTTTCCCCTTACCCCTTCCACGCTTCGTTTTTCCCACCGAGTCCTGCTTCTTCTCTTTTCTCTTTGCTCCTTTCGCGCGTGACCTCTCTCTCTCTCTCTCTCTCTCTCTCTCTCTCTCTCTCTCTATCTTTCTCTCTGTTTCTCTCTATCTCTATCTCTATCTCTCTTTCTCTAACGTTCTCTGGCTCTTTCGTTTCTCTGTTTACCGTGCGAAACCTCCACCGCCTCCTCCGACGTATTTACGTATCCACGGGCGCACGTAGGTACGAAGGTACGCGCAAAGTGGCCTTCGCGACTAAACGTCGCCTTATCTAGCCACGAGCTCGCGTCCCTGCCGTGGAAACGACTCTTAAAACCGATTTTCTGTCGTCGCAGTCGATCGACGAAACGAGTTTCGAGTTTTTCGAAAGCAATGGGTTTTCGATACTCGACGGCTCGGCGCGCCGCGAAGCCACCTGTTTTATCGCAACGTAGATTTCAAGGCCGAGAAGTTTTTATAGAAAATAATTGGATAGCGGTTGGAGTTCGCGTATCGCTCGTTTCGACGTCTTTTCAAAGATTAATATGTTATTGTAATTTTGAGAATTCTCGCGAATTTTCCGCGGTGGAAAATCGAGTCGATGGAACGGAAATTTAACTAATTATTCGATACTACGCGCCTTTCCACGCGATAACTAATGAATTTAGTAAATAGTTAGGCGGAAGTTACAAATTCGAGAATTTTCGCGAATTTTCCGCTGTAGAAAATCGAGTCGATGGAAAGGAATTTAATTATTCACTACCATGCGCTTTTACACGCTTTTTCACGCGATAACCAGTGAATTTAGTAAATAATTAGGCGGAGGTTACAAATTCGAGAATTCTCGTGAACTCTCGTGAATTTTCGCGGTAGAAAATTGAGTCGATGGAACGGAAATTCAACTACTCGATACTACGCGTTTTCCCGCGCGATTATCAATCGATTTAGTAAATAGTTCGTCGGAGGTTACAAATTCGAGGAGTTCCCGTGAATTCTCATGAATTTTCCGCGGTAGAAAATTGAGTCGATGGAACCGAAATTTACCTACTCGATACCACGCGCTTTTCCACGCGATAACCATTGAATTTAGTAAATAGTTAGGCAGAGGACCAAAATCGAAAATACTCGTGAATTCTCGTGAATTTTCCGCGGTAAAAAATCGAGTCGATGGAACAGAAAATTAAGTACTCTATACCACACGCTTTCCCCCGCGATAACTAATGAATTTAGTAAATAGTTAGACGGAAGACCAAAATAGAAAATTCTCGTAAATTTTCCGCGCTAGGAAATCGAGTCGATAAAACAGAAATTTGATTACTCACTACCACGCGCATTTCCACGCGATAACCAATGGATTTATTGTAGTAAATAGTTCGACGAAGGTTAGAGTTCGAGTATCGCTCGAGCGAGGAAAGTCTCGTCGAACGACGCTTCGAACTTTACGACGTTGCTCGTTACGATGTTTTCTTTCGGCGAGGTAAGGATCTCCTCCTTGTTTGCCTTTTGAGGTATCGCAAAGGTTTACGTTCGAAGTCCTTTTTGGTCCAGGTAAGATCAGCCTTTTGTGAGTCATTCTCATTTAAAATAACTTCCTTTAATAATCGGGCTTAAGGCGCTACACGACAATAATTTTTACGGCCGTTGAATAATAAATGTTTTCTTTTTCATAAGAAACGTGCAAATATTTATCAATACGTATCTTCTATCTTTTATTTTACGGACTTAATCGTTTTGGCAAATGAGCGGCTCACGTTTACTTATGCATAAACATACACTTATACAGATACTTAACAAAGATGTAAAATAAATATTTAATACGTAAGAGTCACGATACTTTTTATTTCCCTTTAAAACAAAGAAATATCGAAATTAAAAATGTTTTGTTATTTGTTTCGCGTTAAATAAAAAAATAGTTATATTTTTTTGACATTTATTCACCTCATATTATAGTTTATATTACATTTTTTACATTGTATAATTATATTATTGTATATTTATTATTGTATTATATATTATATATTTTATTATTGTATATTACACTGTATATCGTATATCACAATTTATACGAATCTGTCATATAAATCCGTGTTATAGTGTATCTTACTCTAGATCCCGTCGATCTTCGAATACGCATAAATACGCGTTACGAGGAAGCGTAAGAAATACAACGGGAAACAACGATCGAAAGAATCGTATTCGGCGACATCGCGGAACGTTCGAAGAGAAAGTATCGCGTCTCGACCGATCGAACGATGGAAAATTCGAAAAGAACGACTCAAAACGCAAACGCGGAGAAGAAGACGAGGTGGAGAAAGAAGAGAAGAAGATGAAGAAGAAGGAAAAGAGGTGAAGAAGAAGGAGAAGAAGGAAGATAAGAAGAAGAAAAAGAAGAAAAAGAAGGAAGAGAAGAAGAAGAAGAAGATGAAGAAGGAAAAAAGGGGAAGAAGAAGAAAGAGGTGAAGAAGGTGAAGAAGAAGAAGAAGAAGGAGGAGGAGGAGGAGGAGAAGGAGGAAGAGGAAGAGGAATTCGAAAATAACAATAAGAAGCGCAAATGCGTCGAAACGAGAAGAGAACGAGGAGGAAAAGTAGGAGGAGGAGAAAAGGAGGTTAGGTACAATTTACCGTGGTCTCGTAAGGCGACATATCTCAAAACGTCGAGCAAGACGGTCTCCGTAGGATGGTCGCGATCCTTCGATTCGTCATCGCGACCCTTCGATTCGTCATCGAGGCCCTGCCGCCTCTCGAGCCATAAATATCGCCTCGCGGTCCTTTCCCACTCGACCTCGAGATACGATACGATAACGCGCTCGATTCTTCGTTCCTACGTTTACGATGTCGCGCCCGACAACTTGTTGGACGTTCCTACAAATCGTGACTAACTACGTACCAAACTCCCTGTACGCGCCGCCTATTAACCCACCGAGCGTGGCATTAAATGGAAGCGTTTGCTCCCTCGGCGTCCCGAGCCTCCAATCCGTACCTCGAGCTCGAGTTTTTCAGCGAACTCGAACTATTCCGCGGTTCCCTCCGACTTTCTGGGAATTCCAAGTCGATCTCGTCCAATTTGTAGTCTGAATTTGGTTCGCGTCCAGGAGAGGAACCTCTGTGCTAAGTATTAGGTTTGTCGGAAGTTCCGTCAAAAATGTCGTCGAGTTGAATATTGACCTTTTGGATCCTTTAGACCTTTTGGATCTTTTGGACCTTTATTTCTACGTACGTGCTCGAAATATACGCGAAAAGGTCGTTAATAACGATGACTGAAGATTTTCGTAGACTTGACACATTGGGTCTGTCGGAAAGTTCCATCGAAAATGTCACGTCGAGTTGAATATTGACCTTTTGGATCCTTTAGAATTTTTAGATCTTTTGGACCTTTATTTCTACGTATGTGCTCGATAGATACGCGAAGAGGTGCAGCTATCGGACAGCTTCGTTAGTAAATAAGTAAGGTAATTAAGATCGTAAAGTAAGGTAATCTCAAGTTTCAACATTAGACATTATTCCTCGTTATCGTAGCGTTTCATCCAACGAGGAAATTTTTAATCGATATTTAATCGTTAAAAATTCTTTCTACGCCATCGAGTATGAGCGTCATTCTTACACGACAGATTCAGTTCGTTCGAGGAATTGAATCATTTTGAACGACCAATTGGATCGTTTTGACCCAGCAATTGGATCGTTCTGGTCGACCAATCGGATCTTTTTGATCTAGAAATTGAAACGCTTGGACACAACAATTAGATCGTTTAGGTCGTCCAATTAAATCGTTTTGACCCAGCAATTGGATCATTTTGATTCTGCAATTGAATCGTTTTGGTCGACCAATTGGATCTTTTTGATCCAGAAATTGAATCGCTTGAACACAACAATTGGATCATTTTGGTTGACCAATTGAATCGCTTTGATCCAGAAACTGGATCGCTTGGACACAACAATTGGATTTTTTTGGTCGACCAATTGGATCGTTTTGGGCGATCTCAGAGTCACCGATGCTAAGAAGATTCCGTAGGAATTCTCTTCGCGTTGATCGATCTATCAACCGGTGACGATCGTACATCGAGATAGGGACCGTTCCTTTCGAAACGCATCGATTCGTTTACGATCTAATTACCAATGAATATTCGGTTTATTCCGGGCGTACGATCACTTCCGGAACGGAGGACCGAAGGAAGGCGAGAAAGCGACGAACTTATTTCGTTTCCTTTCTGGAAGGGCCGGCGCTCCTTCGAAGAAATTCCAGCGTTCGTTCCTTCATTCGTTGGTTCGTTGTGTACCGTTGCTGGATACTCTGGACGATTTCCAGAAGCCAGGAGGAGCAACGGTAAGATAACGATACGTCGCTTTTTCTTTTGGATTCGCTCCAACTGCGTCCCAACGATCGGGCATTGTTTCTATTTTCTCGCGCGTTTGCAAATTCCTCGACTTAGCTCGATCAAGAACGACGATGTCGTTGGAGTCGTTTGGCCATGTATTCTTCGTCCAGAGACCGTATCGCTGTTTCCTACTTACGGATAGAATGATCAGGCTGGTTCCTCCGTTTTTCTTTTTTTTTTCTTTTTCGTTTCGTTTTTTCTTGACTCGTGAGAAAGAAACGATCACGTGCGTACGTTTTTTGCGAATTTCGCTTCGATCGATGCCTAAACTTCGATCTTTCGCGTCCGGTATCGATATCCGCTTTATCGCGTTCCTAAGAATATTTCTATTTTCTTGCACGTTTGCGAATTCTTCGACTTTATTCGATCAAAAACGACGAGTCATTTTGCCATGCATTCTTCGCCGAGAGACCATGTTATTATTTCATACTTACGGATAGAATGATCAGATTGGTTCCTCCATTTTCTCCCTTTTCTTTTCATTTCTATTTTATTCGTGAAAAAAAAACGATTTTTGTACGTGCGATTTTCGCGATTTCCGCCTGGATCGATGCTTGAAATTCAATCTTCGATGTCCGGTATCGATATCAGCTTTATCGCATTCGTAAGAATATTTCGCATTTTCCGTTCCACGTCCATCCGTTTCCACGCAGTCTTCGAGCTCTTCCTCCACGAGCGAATTCACGACTCGTTGATAGGGAAACGCACACGCGCGATTCGATCAAGTCGATCGATCAAGTTTCGATCGAACTTGCGAATGTCGTCGCATTTCAAGCTCTACGGTGAAAGAAAATCAACCTAACCTCGTTCTCTCGCCTCCAGAGAGAGAGAGAAAAAGAAAAAAAAGAAAAAAAAAGAGAGAGGAAGGAGAGTGAGAGACTCGCACTTCAAAGCGGCGCGACGCTCGAACAACAACAATACGAACAAATACAAGCCGACGACAATAGCGACGGCTGAACGACGTCGCCTTCGTCGACCTCTCCTCGACGTCGGCGTCGTTGTCTCTTCAACGTCGACGCGCTCGCGCGAGAAAACAGGTGGACTCGCCGAACAACCGGACGGACGGTCGCCTCCCCGTGTCGGTCGACCTCGTCTCGCGGACCGGTGTCCTCCTCCTTCTCCTCCCTCCCTCTTCCTCTTCACATTCTCTCTCTCTCTCTCTCGTCCTCCCCACCCCAATCGAGACGATCGAGCAGCGCGAAGGCGACCTTCGCGCCTTTTTCCCCGCTAAAAGTCTCGCGAATCCGTTTTGCGGCGGCCGGTAAATCCTACGAGGGCTTATACGCGTCTCGACAACAACTTTCCTGGGTAAAACGTGGCGCGTACCAACGAGGAACCGAGAGAGAGAGAGAGAGAGAGAGAGAGAGTGTATGTGTGTGTGTGAGAGAGAAAAGAAGAACAACGACGACGTCGACGAAGAGCAGCGGCTGCGTGGTGGGGGTAATGCAGAGGGGTGCTACGAGCGGCGCGCGATGAGGGGAGAGGCTCGTCGTCGCCGTCGTCGAGCGGCTCGTGGCATGGCGCGGGGGCGTGGGGAGCGCGGTGCGCCGCGGGACGGTCCGCGTGGTGGGGCGAGTCTCGGAGCGCGAAGAGTGGGGAAGTCGCGCTCTGGTAGTGGGGGCGTCACGGCTGTCAGCGGGAAGAGTGGGGGGACAAGGCTGTCGAGCTCGACGCGCGCGGAGAGAGAGAGAAAAAGACCGTCCCGCGGCGGTTGAAGTGAGACGGAAGAGGCCGTCGCCGGGGAGTAGGGCGAGGATCGGCTGCGGAGGGGAGGAGCGGCTTAGCGCTATCGGCTCGTCGGCCTCGACGAAACGCGCGGCTCTCAGTTCCAGTCGGACTTGCCTCGCGGTCGGATTGTTTCGTAGTCCTTCTCGTAACGTTTTCTCTCGCTCTCTCTTCCTTTTCCCGTCTCTTCCTCTCTTCTCGTACGCTCTCCTTGCTCTCTCTTCCTCTTCCACCGATCCTCCTCCTCCTCCTCCTCCTCCTTCCATCCACCTCCTGGCCACCGTTTCGACGAACGAGAAGTAAACTAAACGCGAGCGTGTCCAACGAGGTCGAAGGAGAAAAAGAGAGAGAGAGAGAGAGCACGGCGCGTTCCTTTGGATTATTCGCAACGAACGCCGTGTCGCATCGCGTCGTACCGGTGCGAGTGACGAGCAAACGAGGAGATAATCGCCGACGAAGAAAGGAAAAAGGAGATTTCAGTGCCGGTGATATCCGTGCGCGATCTATCGCGATTCAACCGACGCGTTTCGACCGTGGAAGAATTCACGTAGTGCTAACGGAGATCCACCTTCCTACGGAACGGTGCGTAAGTGTGTTTCGCGGTTCGACTGCGAAAACGAAGACGAACGGACAACGAAATTTCCATTCGACTAACGCGCATTTTTTTTTACGGAACGGTGCGCGAGTGAATTTTACCGCACAACCGACAGACGAGACTTCGACTCCGACTCGATCGACTTAGATTCTTCTTACGAAACGGTACGCAAGCGAGTTTCGATGAAAACAACGTCGAAATCGAAGACAACGACTACGCGACGGACGACGAGACTTCGACTCAACCGACGCGCACTTCCTTTACGTAACGAGAGCGCGTTCGAGCGCGCGCTTGCGCTCCATATAATCCGTTCTCCGATTCGTTCCGCGTCCCACCTCCCGCGGCCACCGGGATAAGCGCTCCGCCAAGCACCTTCCCCCACCCTCGCGAGCACGTCCCGCCTCCCACCAGCGACTGGCCGCCCCCCACCCACGGCGCGCTTCGATCATCGGCATCGCTCGTTTCGTGCGTCCTCGTGTCCTCTCGGATCGAGCGATCGGCTGCTGTGCCTCTCTTTGTTGTCAGTGCCTCCGTGAATTCCGTCGCGTTCGGATTGTTTGACCTCGTCTTCCTCTCTGTCGACCCTCTGTCTTTCTCTCTCTATCTTTTTCTCTCTTTCTCTCGTTCCTTTTTTTTCTCTTTTCTACGTTTTTCCTTCTTTCTCTCTCTCTCTCTCTTCCGTACGTTCGTTTTCGACGTCATCGGTTCTCGCGCGTGCATTTCCAAGCATCGCCGAATTCATCGCAACTCTTTCCGAATGTTTCCAGTGCGACGAACCCCGACGAGAGTCTCACGACCGACATAAGTGTGTCTTCTTCGTGCTGCTACTGCTGCTGCTGCTGCTCCTCCTCCTCCCACTACTCTCCTCCTCCCACTACCGGTCCGACTAGCGATCGGTCGTAGTGGTGGTGGTGGTAGTGGTGTTGGTGTTGGTGCTCGCTTCCAACGGTGACGAGCACGTCGTCCTCGCGGGTGAGAAACCAAAGGTGGTCCGAAATCGATCGAAGTGAGTAGTGAAAAGTGGGAAGAGAACGCGATGGTGGCCATCGTCGTCGAGCGCGCGTCGGATACCGGAAATCGTCGACGACGCGACCGTTGATCGTTATCGACGTCGATAACGACGAAAGGAGGACGCCGAGGTCGTCCGTTCTTCCCTGCTGCTGCTGCTGTTTTTGTTTTTGTTGCTGTTGTGGTGGTGGTTGTTATTGTTGTCGTTCCTCTCTGGGTTTCAGTGCGGGAAACAGTGCGACGAGATCAGTGAAAATCGACGGCGATCGAATCGCCGTCGTCGTTGTTGGAATAAGTGAATCGATATCGTTACCGATATCGACGTGAGATTGAGAGTACAGTGCGCGCGAGTTAACGACGGTGCGTCGTATCGACGGCCGTCGTCTTCGTCGTCATTGTCGTCGCTCTTTGGATTACTTGGATTATCGTGAGTGATACCGAGCAGTGCGATTTGGATTTACTTTGATCGGAGCCACGACGCTGAGAGAAAGAGAGAGAGGGAGAGAGAAAAGCATCGACCTGGGGTGAAACAGGCTTGGATCGCTGTTTATGTGAGTAACGTAGTATATGTTATTATATTAGGTTGTTCGGAAAGTAATTTCGTTTTTTTAATGTCTTTTTGGTTTTTTATGTTGTTCTATGTTAAGAAAACTGTTGGTAAAAACGAAATCACTTTACGAACAACTTAAGGTTGGTGGGGTTAAGTGTCGGTATCGATGCAGTGGGGTGGAGGGGGGAGTGTTATTAGCTGCCATTTTGTTCGCACTTTTCGAGCGGATCGTTCGCGTAATGAATGGTTTCTTTTTTCTGCAATTTGTTTCTCGCGGTTTAACGGTTTTTAACGTGGTCTTTTTTTTTGTTTCTTCTTCGGCGGTTGTCGCGTTTTCGAACGTTACGATTCTTCTGGGAAAATTCCAAGAAAGTTGTGTCGTTTTTTAATTAAAAAAAAGTAACGCGTTGTCGATACGTTAATCGATGCTTACTGGACGACTTGGAAATGCAATGGTCGAAAGAGTCGATGCTCGACTCGAGATGACATTTGACGCCATTTTTCGCCAGACTCTATACATGCAAATACTTATTTAACGCAGCTTATAAAAGCATTCCGAACTAAGATGAGCTTGAGATTTATATTAGGTATACCCTAAAGTTCTGGCGAAAGGTTTGAACGAAAAGAAAGTAACACATTGTTGATACGTTAATCGATATTTACTGGATGACATGGAAATGAATGGTCCAAAGAGTCGATGTTCGACTCGAGATGACATTTGACGCCACTTTTCGCTAGACTCTACACGTGTGAATATTCATTCAACGCAGCTTATGAAAGCATTCCGAACTAAGATGAGGTTGAGATTTATGTCAGGTATATCGAAAAGTTTTACTTGTTTTTCAATGAAAGGAAACCAATACATTTTCGATGCGTTAATTGATATTTACCGGACGATATAATTTCCATCGTTTGTAAATGCGATGGTCGAAAGAGTCGATGTTCAACTTCGGACGTCACTATTCGACGGAACTTTCCGGTAGACCTAATATATTCGAGTGAGAAATTAAACGAGGAGTTACCGAGTGCCGTACCGAGGTTCGGATCGCGTCGTTTCGTCTGGGGAAAAGGTAGAGAAAAGTCGACTTGAAAAAACTTTTGGCAAGGCGATCATCGTCTACTACAATTGCCAGCGGTCCTAGAGACGCGTCGCGACGCTTCCTCTTGAAATAGACCAGGGGTGACCAAGCTCCTTGATAGTCCGAGCCATTTTTCAAAATTTGAAATTTTTCGCCAGCCGCAATTAAATACGTATTTAAAAAGTATGCAAAAAAGGTATTGAAAAAAAATTGTTTCAGAAATTATATTTATTGGAAACAC
>JAITYT010002891.1:79328-92006 GCA_025433975.1 Liostenogaster flavolineata | reverse complement strand
ATAGTTATTACTTCGTAACAAATAGGCCAAATAAAATGAATTGAACGCCATTTTGTAGAGAAAACTTGTTAATTTTATTACCATGTATGTAAAAGAGAAATATAATAATTTAACAATTGAAATACACAATATAAGAAAAAAGAAAATTTTTGCTTGCGCGTACGAATTAGTGACATATGCTTTCAAAGTGTCGTCCATTGCAATTAACACAGAACTGCAATCGTTTGCAAAAACTTTGAAATACGTTATCTAACATAGACGTAGGAATGCTGCGACTGCATTTTTTAGTACTATTTATCAGCACGGCGTAACTTCCAACACATTCCCATTGGTCGCCCTGTATAATTTAATAAAATGTATCACCTCGAAAAAAAACATTACGAAGTTATTGTTTTGGATATCCATATACGGTTGATATATGATAAATCATAGCACTTTTAACTATGGTCCAAATGTTTATCGATAAATCGGACCGTTGAATTTTTCGCCCGAAATGTAAAAGCCGATATATCGGCTCGTCGCACTATGAGGGTTAATAATCGCGAATCGAGGACGTCTCGAAAAGACACGAGATTAAATCGACGCAGGTCCCTAACGTTCCGTGTCGGAACAAAGTCGCGGGCATGGATGACGTAGGTGCGTATTACACGTACGATTTCCTTAAACCCCATCCATCGTTCCGACGAATCATCGAGGGACTCGGAAAGCGGACCGACCGCGAAATCGATGCGAGATTTGCGCAATCGCGACCGCGATTCAACGCATAGTTATGAACCGAGCCGTATCGTTCCGTGCTAAGCCCTACGATGTAAACCGGTAGAACGCGCCGATCGTAACAACGAGAACGCGCTATGAAATTGTTCGAGTAACAGATGCGTCCGACCGAGATCGATTTTATCGATGATTGCCAGCAGAGCCGCGGTATTGGCGATTAATACGCGAAATTACGGAAGAAGAATCCACGTTGCCAATGGATAATTTTGCGACATCGGCGACGTCTTGATCGTTCTGGTTTCGATAATCGTTATCGTGTCCTTCGCGCTCTGAAATTATCTGCATCGTTCGCACTTTGGATCTTCCAGTGACGTCGAATCACCCGCGGAAAACGCGCGACAGTCGTTCGATCGATTTGCGATTTTGTCGATGCACCAGAGTGCGTTGGACAAAGGGCCATAAAAAAACAGTCACCGACATTCGCAGGACGACACCATTCCGTTGTCTCTCGCTATCGTCAGGAACTTTTTTCCGGAGTTCTTTTGGTCGTAGGGCGTGCATATTGGGACAAGGATCAAGTGCAACCCCTCCGTGAGCAACGTAGGGTGAAGGCAAGAAGGGTGCAGACAAGCAAACTCACTTTGCATCGGGGAACGCACTAGCGAAGTCGTCTGAGTTGGACGTTAGTCGGTGCATCATCTAACTAAAGCAGTATCGTTCACTGCGCATAACCATTGCACACCTAATACTGTTTTTAGACGAAGAATACGCGTAAAAAATATATCGCATCTATCGAACACTAGAAGATTGGTTCCAGTCCTAAGAAATCAGCAAAAATAATACTATAACCCGTTAATTTTCTTATCATTAGATTATCTTATCATGGAATTTTGAACATGTTATTTCGCAATGACTGCACGTGTATCCTACAAAGTGTATAGAAATAATAGGGAGGACGGGATCTTTGTGTTTAATACATTCTGGCCAAACGGCTTTCCAACGTGGATTCAACATAGATGGTCTTAATTCAGCCAGCGCTAATTCAGTATGATCGATACGATCCATAATTAAAAATTGTTTCCACATATCAATGACTGTTATTTTATGCTGCATATTGAGCATGTTTTAAATGTAGAAATTATACCTTGATCTTGTTAGGATATACATGCACTCCCATATCAATAGGCAGTGCCATCTACATAGAATGTGGGTCTAGCCAAGGGGACGTGTCAGTATTGAGAGAACCATTGACTCGGAAAGACATATTATTTATTATAGAACAAATGTGGATAAGATAAGAGAGCCCTTAAGTATTATTTCTAATGGTTGTATCAAGGATGTGATATTAGGCGACAGAAAATAAAAGTGCACGTTTGAATGTTCTGAAACCGAGTGCTCTATTTATAATCAATTATAATTCCTAAATCAAAATCAAAAGTGTAATCAAAATGGCGTAAAAAACGTTCGTGTAAAAACAGAATTGGGTGTATATCGAATATACATCGGTGTTAGTCGAGCGAACCTCTTTACTTCACGTTCCCACCCTTTCCCACCCAAAAATTAGTCAATTCACTAATCACTCGGGATCAACAACGACGACTCGCGGACTCGTCAACATATTTCGCAAATTGGTTCTATATCGGATTATTTTATCAGATCGAAGTCGCGAGTGCTCCTCCACAAAGCCACGAAGAAAAGTTCGGCTGGAATTGGGCCGATGTCATAGGAAAAAGGGCCAAAGAGACGAATAGAAGAGAGAGAGAGAGAGAGAGAGAGAGAGAGAGAAGAGGAAGGGGGATGAAGGAAAGGGGAAAAAAGCGAAATTACGGCGGTTCGTGGTAACACAGCGCGCAGAGCCGCGAACGAGGAACGCGGGAATCCAGAATTAATAAAGCAAACCGAGCGAGCTGTCCGAGTAACGGCGGCTCTCTTTGTCGTTGCGACGTGACCCCAGGGTGGGGACGGCTGTGAATGGCGAAGGGTAGCCGAAGGTGGCGGAAGTGGGAGGTGGAGGAGAGGGCGAAGGGTAGGAGCGAGCGTTTCATCGAGGCTGCGCTAAGTACAACGACGTACACTCGAGATTACAAGTACAATAATTTACTACCGGGACTTTTCTTCGTAGCTTCCTCTTTCCTATCTCGCTTCCGGCGCTCGTACAACGCGGATGCCCGTACTACTGCCTTGATGCAAGACCCTTTTGAAAAAAACTCAATTAAGAGGACAAACGCGAAAGGTCGGCGAAGTAAAGAACGGTGAAAAATGCGCGACCGACGTAGAAGGAAGCATCTACCTAATGTTGCCAAGTCTGGCTTTGTCTCGGAACGAATTTCGTCTGCCCTTCCACCTTCTCCCCCTCGTCCTCCTATCCATCCATATCCCCACCTAGTTGCTTCGAGTTTCCCTTCTCTCTCTCTCTCTCTGTCTCTCTTTATTTCTCTTTCTTGGAGTTCGGAGAGATACACGCGATCCGCATCGAGCACCGCCTCTGGATCTTATACTTGGTTGGCCCCGCCAGCCTCTCATCCGCGTCGTCAGCCCCACCTCCTCATCGCATCGAGCCGCAGAAACACGAAGATACGGAGTCCGTAGTTCGCGAAAGGCGGACAAAACGACGCAGCAACTGCTTCTAGTTCGTTGGTCATAAGAAAATACAATAGCTCGGCGTAGTTTAAAAGCAGGAAACCGGTACGTGGAAGTACCCCCGCCACGATGGAGGACATTCCTTTTGCCCGTTTCTTTTCTGCAACTTGTACGGGTCGACGCGAGCGGCGAACTCGTTTCTGCGTTATATTACGACGACCGTTTCGATCGTAAAATAAAATTCCGATGACGGAGGGACGGCCGTTCGCGCCACCGCCTGTCTCCTTGCGATTCGACTTTGTCGTGCGCTCGCGCCCCTCGATGGCGAAAGTCTTCGCCATCGTCAAGATCCTCGTCGTCGTAATAATCGTAGTGCTAGTCGAGATACATTTTTGTTTCTTAACGGTCGAAACTTTTCACTGGCGCGTATACTTGGTAAAGTAGACATCGTTCCATCGACTTAACGTTTCGATTGATTTTTCGATTGATTCGCGTCTTTCGAAGCGGGTCTCTTGCCTCTCAATCAACTCGATATCTTCGAGAAGAGAAATACGAGGAAAAGAAATGCGTGGAATCCGTATTTGTTGAACAGAAATACTGTAGACTGCCCTGTAATACGGTAGATACGTTCCGTCTTATATGAATTCGTGTTGTGCGAGTTGCTTAAATTATACTTCTTTTTTTTAATCTAATGTTTTTTTAATAATCAGGCTTAAGACACTACGCGACAACAATTTTTATAGCTGTTCAATAATAAATTCTTTTATTCGCAAGAAATGTATAAAGATTTATCAATATCTTTTCGAATTTATTTAATACTCTTGACTTTAAACACAGCTTAATTGATGGTATGTATGTATCATAAATAACGGATCGTACTTTCTCTAGATGAAATCGGGTTTAATTTCTCAAAGACTAATTTTCCTCAATTTTTTTTTCCTTTGAACTGAATAAAATAAATCATACGATATAAAAGTGTCACAGCTCGAAACAAATTGAGACGATTCCTTCCAAAAATGGGATACAACCGTACTTTAAGAATATTCGTCGAGAAAGGGTTGATTCGTACGACAAAGTATTGGTTTTATCGGTATTTATTCGAAGCAAAAAAGGAATCGTTTTGCCCTTTCCATCACAATTTATACGACAAGTATGCGATAAAAGTACCGCAGGGTAGAGAACGAAACGTAAATAAGTGATTCCCGTTTTCTATCGTTCCTAGCGTTTATCGTGTTACAGTATCGTAACGTACCATCGATTGTATTTTCTACGAGTCGATCGAATGCGTCTAGCAAGGCGTGAGCGTATGTTTCGGCAATTACGCGGTCGATTTTCCCTTTCACTGTAATCCGTATCGAATTTTGGTTTCCGTTCCACGCATTACGGAGCGATCGTGTACCGAGATATTGCCGATCGTTGCAATGGAATTCCCATGATTTGTATCGCACAATCAATGTTAATTCAAAGATTGGATCTTCATCGTAATTTAGGACACTTGTCGCATAAAATTAAAATTCTCTCGTACCGAATTTCGCAACCTACGAACCAGGGACAAATTTGCATAACGGAAGGATAGCGAAACATCGAAAATGGAAAATTAGCGCTCCGATCGATCGTGGCTTTTGTAGATTAATTTTCAGTGAAGTAATTAAAAAAAAAAAGTATGGCTTTCGTTCCAATCACGCTCGAGCGTACGTTCGTCTATCGTCTTTGTAGTCACACCGATGAATTCAACGAGTGAATTATAATAGAGAAACGTAAAAATGCCAGTGACTCAAATGGCAATATTTCGATTTTAATAACGAAGATACGCGCATCTGTTATTATATCGATACAGATATCTGTATTTAATTCGATACAGATTGCACAAAAAGCGGACATTAGCAAAGTACGCGATTCATAAGATTAAAAGTTGGATATTAAAGCAATACGATAAACGTAGATACTTGAATGCGCACATGTAACACGTTGGTAATCTTTAATCCTACGTTTTGAGCATTTCGCTGGATCCTCCTTGAAAGTAACAAACAAATTATACGTTATGATCGTTTCGCGTTCTAAACTCTATATGAAACTTTGCTTACTCCTGCGTTTCTCCCCCACAATATTTGTCGAATGGGAGAGACGCGTACGGGCTTTTAACCTGATTTCAATCGCGGTAGGTTTCATTTATGATAAATATATTTAAAAATGGAAAATAAAATATTTGCAAGGTTCAAATTTTCAGAAATATCGATATGCGATAACGATTGCGCGATGCTTCAAATTCGTTGAATTATTATATTTTCAATGGAAAATCAACGGGAAATCGACTCGCATAGGAATACCTTTAGCTTGGAAGAAAATGAAAATTTTCAAAATATCTCCTTCTCGCGTCTAACATCGATCATCCAACGAGCAAATAGTCCAAGACCTAATGGACGTTTCCCATTAAAAAAAATTACGAACCACATCGCGCGAGGCGAACGCAAGATATTGAAATTACCGCGACTGAAAAGGAACTCTCCCTTGGATACGTAACTACGATAAAAGCGACGACGCCACGTACAAGTGGACACGTAGAACGTAAAAAGAGATATAAACGAGGTTGCTCGTTTCGCGGGCGAGAGTCTCTCGGCGCGCGCTCGGAATAAAAATTCATTCGTAGATCGAAGGAGCGAAAGGAACAAACGGAGCCAGGCAGGCGGTAAATCGAGAGAGGAAAATCAAGACGGTCGAGGAGGAGCAACGTAACGTCAATTAGAATCGTTGTAGCAGGGCGGGAGCGTTCTTTGTGATAGGTGGGTAGAAACGAAGCGCTATAGAGCGTAAAAAAACGGCAAGGTAGGACCTCTCGAGGAGCGGGAAAGGTCTTGCGACGAAGCGAGTGATCTCGATTACGATATCCGCCTTTCCTGGCGAGACGACGGTCTACGTACGAAGGGCCAAAACGCGCGACACAGTTTGGCCGATCTTCTTTCCGGGGCGTAAAGTATGATGCGTAACGCGTCGGCTGATAAGTTTCCGGTCTGGCACGCAGATCGCCCCACAAATACAAAATTAATATTTTTTTAGAATGTACTAACCTTCAAAAGATAGCTGTAAATATCTCATGACTATCTGACGTTTGGTTCAAAAGTTACAGTGGTTTCAGTGACGCAAAAAAATTTCGTGTGTTGATTAAATATTGCTTTTTTATGGGAAAAAACGTCGTTGAAACAAAAGCTTGGATTAACAAGTATTATTGACTGGTTTGCTGAATTTAAACGTGGTCGCCCAAAAGAGGTGGTTACATCAGAAGACATCAGAAAAGTCCACAAAACTGTTTTAACAAATCGTAAAGTGAAGATGCAAGAGATAGCTGGTAGCTAAAGATACGAAAGGAACGTGTAAGCTTTATTTTGCATTACCTGGCATTATATTTAGACCGAGGACTTATCAGCGACGCGATACTTCCATTTACGAAGGGGCACGATCGAGCACTTCCGAGGTCTGGAATTTTCCTCGAAGCGCAACGAGCGCTCTGTATCGATGCGCATCGTCCTATCGACCAGGCCAGATAGCCAGCTACCGAGATTACCTCCCATCCAGGTGGATTCTGTGGCGCCTATCCGCGGAAAGGTACGAAGATCGTGAACTTTTTCACCTTCGTCGACGTTGTATTACTCCCGGGTCAACTCGGAGGAACGACAAAGTCCACGCATGCATTCCAATCGAGCCTCGACAATGCAACGTGCAGCCGCGATTTTCCGCCACTTCGATCGATATCGAGGCGGAAATCGACGACGATGACGACGACGACGTCGGATCCATAATTTTCCGTCGTAGGGTCCTTCGATCTCGACTGAATGGTCGCGTCGATATTTCACCCTCTAATAGCCGGATACGCGATGCAGGCCGTACTTAATAGCTCGTGGAGTCCGTGCGATCGACGCTGCTCTCGATCCTCGTTCCGCTCGTTTTACGGCGAATAGCGGGCGTCGGTGTTGCGCGTTTCCGCGCGGTCGAACGAACAGCGCGTTGATAAAAAGTCCGGCGAATTTTTCAAAGATATTCCAGACGAATGATATGCGGCGAAGCATTCCGTTTGGCGTTGAGTTTCTTGCCGGTGACGATATCGCGTCGTCTAAATTCGCTTACGTCGAATAGCGACTCTCGATCGACGTTACGACCGAGAGGAAAGGAAGGGAACAATTCCGCGGCTATTCGTCCTCGTCGGGGAATGGGTGAAATCGGCGTAGATCGATCGGAAGGTATAGATTCGTCGATGAAAATTCGCGGTGGCTCTACAAGCTTTCGAATGGTCGTAGAGAGGGTCGAAGTGAAAATTCGAGAATCCCACCAACGATTTCCTCGTTTTCCAAGGAATCGGCGATCGGTTGATTTCGGTCGAATTCCATCGTACCATTCCACGATATTAACACTTTACCGACTGCTAGCTGATTAATCGGCTTTTGTCGCCGACGCCATGGCAAATCGGTTGTCGTGATAATAAACAGTCTTTTGTTATTTAGTATCGAAGTAAAACAAGTTGCGTGGCTTTGTAAGCTCTCATATTTTTATATTATTTTGATAAACTTACCGTTCGCGATGAACCAAAAAAATAGTACTGCAGAGTTTTATTTAGATGATCTATCAAATTGTCCTGACAGTTATTCGGGAAGTGATAATTCGGAAGCGAGGTTCCGTATTGCCACAAAGATATGAAAGTGATTCAGAAGCCGAAGACGATTCAAATAACGTAGATAAAATAAATATATTTTAGATATTAAATTATTGTCATCGAAATAAAAGATTTTATAATTTAATCATCCTATAAATACGAGAAGTGAAAAATAAATTGATTTTCTTGTTACGTTACCGAGGCAACGAAGCCTTGCATATTCTTATGACAATTGACAATGTTAATGACACGGTAATATGGCAATATCGAAATAAATGTATGTCGAAAATTCCGAAAGCGCGTTAAGCGAACAGAGTGCCGTTCTCAACGTGTTAACTGTTTAGGAGACGGTAAGGGATCCGAATTAACGAATTCAAATGTACCTGGGAGGGTCGAAATAGGAAGGACCGTCTCGAGTCAGGGATGCAAATCAGGGTAGGAAATGGCGCGATGAAGGGAAAATGGCTTCGGTAGAATTCTGACGAACGGTTTGCACGTGCTTTCGATAAATACTTAACGATCTTTATTTATCTACGGAATAGTAACAGAAGCGTTGGGAACCATGGTTATCCTATTTTAAAAAGTACTCTAACTTTTTGTCTAAATATTACATTCTTTTCTGTTTAGGAGAAAATAAGGAATCCGAATTAATGAATTCGACTGTTCTTAGGCGGGTTGAAATAGGAAGAACAGTCTCAAGTGAGGGATGCAAATCAGGGTAGAAAATGGCGCGATGAAGGGGGGAAATGTCGTCGGTGAGATTCTAAAGAAAGAGCGAACGTGCGGCTTCGTAATATTACACAATATTTATTTATAATAGGACAAGTAGCTCCCAAGTGAGAGCTACTCGGTAGTTAGGTTAAAAGATAGAAAGATTTTGGCCGGATGGCAAGAATTCGCGCGGAGGCGAGCCTCGTGGATTCTCGGAATTCTCCTTGCGCGGAGAATATAGAGGGACGCGAGAAAACTTGGTCCTCGCTCACTGAGGGTTAGAGTCTAGATATTAGGTCTGCCAGAAAGTTCCGTCACATAATGTCATCTCAGGATTACCAATTGACTCTTTCGACCAGTGCATTTGTACTTATGTGCTTGGTATGTACACAAAGAAGTGGTTAATATCGATAAAAATTATAACGCCCAGTAAATATTAATTAATCCATCTAAAATAAATTAGTTTCTTTTAATTAAAAAACGACGGAACTTTCCGGTAGACCTAATATATCAATCCTGAACATTTAATTATGGCGTAAACTCGTCGCAGAACGTGCGTAATGTAGCAGGGAAAAACGTCCGTGCCACGCAACACGTGTAAATGAAATTGCCGGAAGTTCGATATAAGCAACTCCAATATTTTTAATTGCATAATACTTGGCGAAGCAACGCGCTTTGTGACACGGTACCTCGTGAAAGTAGCAGAGATAATGGATTTCGATCCTTTTTACGCGTGCTTGGCGAACTAACTTCGTAATCAGTGAATACCTCGGATAAATGTACCCTCTAATAAACGTTCGTAAAATTTCTCTGACCCTTTATAATGGCTTACGATTGAAAATAGACGCTACAAAGCGGTTAATTGGACGTTGTTATGCGTTTCATCGTCAAAGGCGCATACGCAGTGACGTAAAAGTATCCGCCGTAACTAAGGCAACGATTTCAGTGCGTTATCGAAAGAAGGCATCGATAAACAGAGGAAGGGCATCGGAAGGTGAAATTTCTCATTCCACGGCGAGCGATGCATCAAAACGTAATACGGTGTTATCCATGGTCGTACGACGTTCTCCCGAACTTCCGTTTGGATTCGAAACGCATAACCGAGGTACGTCGAAATCACGATAAACGAAATTGGGATCGACCCTAGGCCTCGGACCTGGGGATCGAATCCGACGACCTCCCGCTTCCTAGCGCGAGGCTCCATCAAAATTCCGGCTATCGGGGCTACCCCGCTTGATATTTCCTCCGAGCGGCCCTTTGCGAGTCGACAAGCTCCTATTTCCACTTATGTACGTCAGTGTATCCGTGGCATATATTCTTTACGATCGACTCTCCTTTTTATCGATTCATCCACTTACATCCGATACTTCCGCATAAACCGGGATTACGTCGATAGGACGGACAGGCAGCGCGTAAATCGCCGCGGAGTTAAACGAGTTAACACTTGGCACGAGAGCAACGTACTTTTACGTTTTTCGCGGTCTGCCACTGGAGCGCGAATCACGTAAAAATAAGTAGATTCGTCCTAGTGAGCGGGTATCGTATACAGTGAAACCTGTTTTTCTGCGCTTCTTATTTATGCGATTTTATTTTTGTGAGATTTGTTTTGTGCGATTTTTTTAATGCGGTATATGAATTTCAACGGTGTTGGCATTATTACGCCGTTGTAATGTTTTCTATCAGTGTACACATATACACTACAAGGCGCTGTTCGCCTTTAGGCGCTCTGTTCATTCGTTATGAACAGTCTCCCGACGATGCAAATTCAATCGTTTTATTTCGACGCGTTAACAGCAGACGCTTCGTATTCCGAGTTTTATCCACGATTTACGTGATTAAGGATTCATTTTCTACTAGGATATAGTTTTTATGATTTTTATTTTATTTTTAAACGTAAGTACTCCCTTAAAATGAATAATTGTAGCCAAGAAAGAAAATTAACAGAAAGACAATTGCATCAGAGACTTATCGCCGATTTTATGGTAATAAAATATAAATCATTTGTAATATCTTGGAGTGACGAAAGAGATTTGAACCAGTTTATCACAAGAAGATGCGCACTTTGGACTACGACGAGTAGTAGTGAATTATGTGCATTGTGAAAATTTCTCCACGTGTACAATGAGAAATTATATGTTTTAAAATGTTACCTGTCTAATTAAATTATTTATCTTGTTTGAAAGCAAGTTCTTATATATTTCGTAAATCTTAGACGTATTTTCTAAGTGCGACTTTTTTTATGCGGTCCCTCTCCACCGCATAAAAAAATTTTCTCTGATATGTTGTAAAAATTATTTGTTGTATGCATTTATGAAATTTCCGAATTTTTCTGTGCGATTACTTTTATGCGGTCCCTATCTACCACACAAAAGCAGGTTTTACTGTAAATACGATAAGCATTTTATATATAGTGTTTGCGTTGTTAAGCAACGCTTTGCATAGTTTTGTTTCTCGAGTTGGTAGGATTTTGTCGAGTTATTTGGTCTTTTGTCGAGTTTCTAGCTCCAGAACGTGCAAGTCGTGTTTAGTAAATTCGAGGCTTGGTTTTTTAATATTCATTACAACGTTGATATAATGAGCCATTGTGACAAAGTCAGTGATCAAGAGAAATTATTGGTATTTAGAATAATTAGAGGAAATCGTTGGTGCCGGGAAGAAAAAAATTCCACAGAGACAATGGCGCTTGTGCGCAGCCAAAAAAATACAGAGTGAAACATGTTTTATATGTAACTTCTGCGGTGTTCAGCTTCATAGAGGAAAATTATAGAAAATCGTATGATTAAAATTGAGTTCTCTTTTACAAAACGTATCGGCGCGCGAGAGAAAGGGTTAAAAAGGTTAAGTGTAAAATAAAAAAAGTTTCGTTGAGAAAAACGAAGTAGTTTCCGATTAATGGCGATTTTACTAAATGATCAAACTCCGGCGAGATTGACGAAAAAACGCTCGTGTTAAGTACCGAAATGCGCCGATCAACGACGTAATCGAGTACTCGCGACTACGAGAAACTTGCCCGTTCAACTTCCTCTTCAACGTATTTCTAAACGTCGCCCCCGAGTTCGGCCGTTCGATACGCTTAACGCGCCCAAATTTCGGAAGTTGCCCTTCTCGATTTCGTAACGTTAGCATGCCGCTTATTACGTAAAGTGCCGCTTTTATCGAGACACGATTCGATCGCGTCTAAGCCGAGTTGGAATCTCGTTCGTTCTACGTTCCATTGGTTGAGAGTACGAGCCATCGTCGAGTAAAATTCCTTCGTGAGAGACGAAGGAATCGCATGGAAGTACGTATGAATTTTCGCGTCACGGAACGACGAGGACGACGTGGATTTTCGGAAATTCGTTCGAACGGTACTTGGACGACGTTAATAAATAATCGCGGCCGATTGGCGAACGACCGTCGGACGCAAAAGAGTCGCGCGCATTACGACATCTTATTCATGCAAAATTCATCACCGTGGAGGCTCTATAAAGAGTAAAGAACGAGCTCGTCTACCGAACGCGCAGAAATCTCGTGCTTTCGCTTTACGGCTTTATTATGCCGTCTTCCGCGCCTCGTCGCCGTCCTCCTTGTCTTCGTTCGGTAACCGCCACCGTATCACGGCGTCTCCAGCCCTCGTAAAACGATAATTTTACGAGAGTCGTGCTTTTTTCCGTTCCATTCGGGAGGCCGCCGCCGCCAAACCGACTCTCCACCCTGCTGTCACTTCTTTATTTCGATTTATCGACGAGGCTCGACTATCGCATCGATAGCTTTCGCGCGATTCTAATATTTTTTCAAGATTTTTCGTGGTCGCACCTATCGTCGCGACATTTTTACAACGTCAATATCGATCTCGTTTATTCGGCACAGCTCCGCTTTACTTTCGATTTCTTTCCGAAATTCCGGAGATCGTCCGAATATGGAATACCTTCGAATTTTCGAGAATTAACACGCTCTTCGCCCAGTGTCGAAGCGCCAGAACGTAAATAGAGCGATAAGAGGGACTAGCATCGACGCAACTCGAATAGGCGTTTTTTTATGTTTTTACGTTG
>JAITYT010002891.1:22142-32625 GCA_025433975.1 Liostenogaster flavolineata | reverse complement strand
ACATAACTTCTTGCGTGCTTGCGATGCGTTCTTGTCTTTTCGGAAATAATTCAATAAAATATGTCTGAAATGCGCGTCTTGTTCTCCATTTTTAATTTTTTTTTTTTTACTAAATTAAAGGTGAAAGTCGAAACAACAAGGAAACGATATAGGTTAGCTGCTTTGAACACGTTGACAAAACAAAAGAATGTGCTAAGACCATCTATTGACAAAATCCTCGATCACTTAGTTGCCAACCTAGTAGATACGTGCCTCTACGACGTCATCAAAACTGTAAGGTCATTGTTCGCGAGGTCGAGCCTGCCGAAGGTACAAATCGAGGGAGACGAAACGAGCAACGACCCAGCGGAGCTCCGCCGACACTCGTACTCGCGCGTACTTCGCCCCTCTTTTCACCCCTTGCTCCTTGACACGGTAACGGTTCGTTTGGCGTTGCCCTTTCCTCTCACCCGTTCCTTCCGCCGCTCACCGTCGCCATCCTTGTCCAAATCCTCGTCCTCCCTCGTCACCAGCCATTCATTCAGTCTAGAGAAAGTTCTCGTAATTTCGTACGAGCGTCCGTCGGTGGACGTCAATGTTCAGCCACCAGACAAGACGCTTGTTCCGCTCGAAAACTCGCGGACATCTCGTCCACTACGTTTCTTTTTCGTTTGTCCGATGCTCCTTCTTGGCACGTTTCGAGCCTAAGATCGATCGGTACCGAAGCGAGTTCCCTTTCGTTCGGTTCCACGTAGTCGCGACTGTCGTCTCTATTTTTCCGTCGATCCTCGCCCCACTTTTCTCTTCTTGCTCCTTGACACGGTGACTGTTCGTTTCGCGACATTCCCCTCATTCCCTCTCATTTATCCCTTCTGCCCCTCTCTGACGTCATCCTTGTCCAAATACTCGTCCTCCCTCGTCACCGGGTATTCATTAACCTATTCACTATTACGGGTGAATTTTGTCACCCGGCACTAGATGACACCTATACTCATCGAGTGACTATAGTCATTCGTTACTAGACGCCATCTATACACGACGTGTGACTATAGTCACTTAGCCGGACTACATTCAATAGACAGATTGTTAAACCTCAGGTAAAATATATATTCCATAGTCTACCGTATACTGGACATTCGCTAACTCTGTACATGGGCTCTTAGTTCAGCTCGATACAGTAAAATCAAACGGTAATTGTATTGTAGTCCGATCACCCGGAAGGTCATCCCCGGAACGTCAGGACGTTCAAAGAATACAATATACTCGAATTCATATATACTAATTATATATATATATATATGTATAATATTGTAATATTTTTAGACTAATCTTAAATACGGTAATGTAATATACATTATATCGTAAATCCTGTAAATGAGCTCTCGATTGAACTCGATACAGTATAATAATAAAAAAACTGTAGTCGTTTACCACAAAATATCACCTATACAGTACGGGTAACTATAGTCACTCCCCACAAATACCACCGACCCGACTAGTGACTAGTGACCCATCGGTCTTTGTGGATGTCATTCTATTGCTTTTTTTCTTGTAGATATTCCTCTCATGTAGGATTGTAGTGACCAGTGGAAAGTGGTTTAAGCCTAGGGGTTCATCCCACTGGCACATCGATGCTATTGTTGCTATTGATATCGAGGAGATCACCAGGTCTATGTTACTCCATTTGTGCGGTCCTGCTGCATTTATGTGGGAGTTATTATGCTCATTGAGGACATATAGGTCTTCGTTGTCAAATATTTCTTGAAATTTCGCCCCTTCGTGGTCAGTCCTCACAGTTGCAGGTTATGTTAAGGGACCTCATTCGGTAAAACATATTATTAAACTTCAATTAAAATATATATCCTGCAGTCTACCGTACAATGGACATTCGTTGACACTGTGAATGGGCTCTTAGTTGAGCTCGATACGCCATCTAGACAAGATACCATCTATACAAGACGGGTATCCTTTTTCGAGTTCCCATTTATATTATAAAACGCCGTGACGGCCGATAGGCGCCTCTCGAGTTGCTGTATCGAGTCGTGTGGCGAGTGAGAGTCGCCACTCGAGCGCAAAGGATTAAATACGAGACGGCAAAGGAAAGTTCGATCGGCGCTCCGACGCGATATTCCGCGCTACGATAGCGCTTTAAACGGCGTTGATTGGCTGTGGCGGTGAGCGCAGCACGCCGCTATGCGGATACGCTGGTACGTCGGCGGTACGCGCAAGTACCGCAGCCCGTTAAGGAGATAAATGCATATTTAAGTCGCTGGAGCGAAATATCGCGGCATAAGGCCGCGTCGTTCGAGCGCATCCCGGCCGTCCGACCGTCTGGAAATATCGTCTGCATCCCCGGTACGTTAGCAAGGCGTCGCGTCGCGTCGCGTCGTTACGTCATCGACGGACGCAGCTATTCTTCCCTCGTCGCGACGAGTAACGCGATAAAACGCGCACTCATGCCGTAATTTCGTCATTCGTAAGCGTATTATCTCCGCAAGCGCGCGAAAGGAGACAACGCGGAACGATTCTCGTTGCAGCCGAGTAGAGAGCGGGGAATTCCCGACGTCCGATAAATTCTTCTTTGGATTTCGAACTTTCAGTGAAAACGGTATCGAGGAAATCGAAGAAGGAAATACCGTGCGTGCTTTAATCGTCGGCTCTCGACGAATTTCCAAGTCGAAAAGTCGCGCTTTCAACTGGATTTCTCGTTCGAGCAGTCGCAAGACGTTGAAGTTCTTTCGACCTTTCCATCGGAAAGACTGATCGTCGAAGAAGAAGGGTCCAAAGATTCGGGCGAATAAAGGCACGTTTTAACAGGAATTTGTCGTATCTGTCATCGTACAGCGTTGGAATTCTTTTGAGCCTTCTAAAACTCGACTAAAATCGCATTTTAATCAGAATTTCTCGTACGGACTATCGTACGACGTTGAATTTCATTTGACCTTTCTAACGGAAAGACAAATTATCAAAGAGGGAAAGCTGAAAGATTCCTGCGAATAAAGTCGTGTTTTAATAGGAATTTGTCCTACCTGTCATCGTACAACGCTGGAATTCTTTTGATCCACCTAGAAAAGCTTACTACCGAAACGAAAAACCGAAAGGTATATTCGACTAAAATCAAAAATTAAAATCAGAATTAGTATCAGAAATAAATTCAGAAATTCTCGTAGGAGAAGTCATGGACGTTGAATTTCTTCGATTTTTCTACTGAAATGAAAGATTATCGAAGAGGAAAAGTCGAAAGATTCGTGCGAATAAAATCGCGTTCTGACAAGAATTTATCCTATCTCTCAATTGTATTACACATACGCTGGAATTCTTTTGATGGCCCTTCTAGAAACGCTAGCTACTGATAAGAAAAATCGGAAAATGTATTCGACTAAAATCGCATTTTATCGAAAATTCGAGAAGTCACCGATAATGAATCTTTTTCGACTTTTCTACCAGAAAGACAAATTATCAAAGAGAGAAGGTCGAAGGATTCATACGAATAAAATCGCGTTTTATAGCAATTTATCGTATCTGTCCATCGTATTACACATACGCTGGAATTCTTTTGATGGTCCTTCCAGTAAAGCTTACTACCGATAGGAAAAATGAAACAGTGTGTAAAACTGAAATCGCATTTTAATTGGAATTTTCCTCAGAAGTAGTCGCGCAAAGCTGAACTTCTTTCGACCTTCCTACCGGAAAGACAGATTATCAAAGAGGAAAAGTCGAACAATTCGTTAGACTACAATCACATTTTAATCGGAATTTCTCGTACGAACAATCTCGCGACGTTGAACTTCTTTGAACCGCCCTGCGGGAAAGACAAATTATCGAAGAGGGAAAGTCGAAAGATTCGTGCGAATAAAATGGCATTTTAATTGGAATTTTCCGTAGAACCAGTCGCGTAACGCTGAATTTCTTTCGACCTTTCCACCGAAAAGACAGACTATTCCGTGGGACCAAAATGGCATTTTAATTGGAATTTCTCGTACGAGCAGTCTCACAACGTTGAACTTCTTCGAAGCACCTTACAGAAAAAGCCGACTATCAACGACGATTGTCGAAAAGCTGCGGACGACTGAAATCGCGTCTTAATCGGAATTTCCAATAACATTTTCACTCGACGCGTTCACGCCACGTCCCAATTGCGAAGATCGATAAGGAAGGTCGAAAAGCTCGGTGCTTCTCAGCCGCGAGCGATTGAACGAGAACCGATTCGCTATTCGATCCAGTGGCTTCCTCTCAGCGGGCCGCCACTCAATTTCTAAACCTTGTGCAACGGTGTCGGGTCGATAGGATCGCAATCACCCGATCTCGTACGCGAAGTTCGCGATCCGACGTAGTGGTGGTAGCTTCGAAGTATACGCGACGCATCGTCGTCTAGCGGCGTCCCTCTACGCCCTCACTTTCACATACACGTCGATATCTTTGCGGGTTATCGGTAGCGTACGAGCCGCTCTAGGAGACCCGCACGCACCAAGGTAATATGGAGATGGCCGGTACCAAGCGCGTTACGTAGCACGAAGGTACGAGCCGACGTACGAGCAGCTATTACAATTTACGCGCGGTCATATGCGAGCAAACGAAGCGCCGCTTGCCCCGGCTAATTGCGGTTAAGTTTAATTGGCGGCGACGCGCCTCCCGAATCCGCCGGCTTCCGTTTGACGCGCAAACGACGATCGTCGCTCGGCTCGTTACGATCGGCCTCGATCGCGCTGCCCTGCGCTCGCGCTCCTCGATACCAACGGATTATCGGCCAATAACGCGGCAGGAAGGCGCCGATACCGGCTCGTCCTATTTTCTCCTATCTGCCTGGCACCGTTCGTGAGCGCAGAATGGCGAGAGAACAACAAAGAGGCAGTGAGAGGGAGAGAGAGAGAGAGAGAGAGAACGTCGCGGTCGAACGATCGCAAACGAGCAGAGAGAAACTAGCAATCGACGGCACTTATCGAATCGGTGGGTCGATCTTCCGGTATCTGTCCGGTTTTATTAGGTCTACCGGAAAGTTCTGTCGTTTTTCAATGAAAAGAAACTAGTATGTTTTCGATAGATTAATTAATATTTACCGAGTAATATAATTTTTACGATTACTGATCATCTCTTCTCGTATATATCGAGCACATACATAGAAATGCGACGGTCGAAGGAGTCAATGTTGAAGCTTGTGACGATATTACGTGACGGAACTTTCCGGTAGACCTAACACATCGGTTGATAAGTTCCCGGTCTAAAAATAATGCCCGGTAATGCAAAATAAATCCTACACGTTCCTTTGATATCTTTAGAGTGTCTGCTACCTCTTGCACCCTCGAGACTCTTGCAGTTTACGATTTACCAAAACAATTCTGTGGTCTTTTTTGATGTCTTCTGATGTAACCACTTCTTTTGGGCGACCACGTTTAAATTCAGCAAACCAGTCAATAATGATCGATTTTATTGATTCAGAGTCTAGATAACACTTGTCAAGCCAAGCTTTCGTTTCATCGGTGTTTTTACCCATCAAAAAGCAATGTTTTATCAACACACGAAATTCTTTTGTTTCGCTAAAACCACTGTTACTTTTGAATCAAACGTCATATCGTCAAGAAATTTGTACAGCTATCTTTTGAAGGTTAGTACTTTCTAAAAAGATATTAATTTTGCATTTGTGGCGCCATCTGTCTGTCAGACCGGAAACTTATCAGCCGATGTGTTAATAGTAATGGAAAGGCTCGAATGCGGATTGGGATCCCATTGTTTTCGTAGGTAGATCCTTTCGAGTCGACGACATCGAGGCGTTTCGTCTCTCGGTTGTTCCCACTCGAAGAAGGACACCTCTTCGCCCCTCAGCCTCCCTCAAGCTCGTCGATTTCCCTGCTTCCGTTACCACCGCTCTCCCGCGTTATCGTCGCGCTCGAGGCGTTTCTCGCCCACTTGCCGCTCTCGCGTTCGCTCGGTGGTACCCGTCAACCCCATAACCGAGGTCTCGAGACCGCCATGGTCTAATAAAGCGTCTCTCTTCGAATCGAGTGCGCGCGCGCGCGTGCCAATGACGTACGTGCGAACGTACCGGAACGGCTAGGTCGCTGGGTTACCCCTGGCGGGATACGCGCGCCTTCATTACCCGGAGACGCGTACACAAGTTAGCGTACACCCACGGACGCTAGCTCGAGCGCCATCCACCTTTTGGTGAAAGGGGCGACGGTCCACGGCTGCCGGTAAATTGAAGCTGATACCGTGCAGTCGATTCAAACGACTGACGAGTTTACCGGGCCGGCTTAATCGCTCTCTCTCTCTCTCTCTCTCTCTCTCTCTCTCTGTGTTTCTGTGTGTGTGTGTGTGTGTGTCGGTCTGGATACTTTCGGACCGGGGCCATCATTTGGTGGACCCACTGAAAGGCTCGGAAACGAGGGAGCAACACCGTATCCATAGACGTTCACGCTTTGAATTGCGGGTCTTCCTCGGCGACGATGAAAGTTTCGCGGAAGAAGCCCCAATCGCTTACAACGTACGATTTAACCTTTCGTTTCACGCTGCACGCGGGCTTTCGCGACATCGAAAAGTTTGGAGTTTTCCGCGCCGTTGGAATCGCCCCTTCGAATCGAGTTATCGATGTATCGTTAATGTCAATGAGTATCCCGCTTTGGTATTATTAGGTCGTCAAGGATGAAATTTGTGGGAAATTTACGAATTTCATCCATTCGTTAGATCGTCGAGGCTGAAATTTGTTGGATAACTACGAATTTCTACGAATTAACTACAAATTAAAATAAATTCATGCGAATAAAAATCCTTGAAGGCCCAATGAATGGATGAAATTTGTAGTTAACTCGTAAAAATTCGTAGTTTTTCTACAAACTTCATCCTTGACGATCCAATGTATGAGCTGTTATGGCGCTCAGGGTGAACGGACTGCTCTGCGTTGGCGAGAAGCATTGTCAGTTTTTAATATTTTTTTTCCATGTGAAAATAATACAAAGGATCGAAAGAGCGAATGGGAGAAAGGTCAGACAAATGAGAGAGATGAAATAAAATTAAAGAAAATCTCATTGTGGAATTTTTCACAGGGCAATTCCGGCATTAGACAGCGACGCGTAAAACTACCATTACCTATTCTCGCGTCCATATTTTTACGCGTAAAATACAGCGATGGCGCGCATTTATCTTGCGTCTAACTCAATTACTTTTTGAAGTGAATATTTAAACTTGACGTACTCGAAGTGCATGTGGTAGTTATTATTTTCAGAATTTTTGGAATATCGTTGAAACAATATAGAATCAATTATTCTGTAAAAAAGAATCTGTGATTTATACTATAATAAATACATATTTGTACAGCGTGCCGCGTATATGATAACAACATACATTTCAACGAAAATAACTCAAAGAATATTCCGGTTACCGATTTCACTTCAACGACTTAGCCGAATAACCGTGCAAGATGCGTACCAATACGCATTTAAAAACCAAATAAACGTATCAGAGATATCAAACTATATCTATCCGTGCGACGGAGGCACGATTTTTCATTCATTACTCGAACACCCTGTTAAACAGCATGCGCGCTCGTACTCGATCTCTGATGAAACTTATTTCCTACTTCGCCTTCGATGATCATTAATTCGCGACGTACGCTTTTCATTTTAACGAGCAAGAGCAACGTGGAAGTCGCATCGTGCGAAGTACGTCGGTTTTCCTTAAAAACTCATCGTAGAATTCTCAGCGACACAAATCACGAAACACTTTTGTTAAAATTCAGTTTCTCTAGGGCCGGTAGCGTTGAATTTCTTTTCACCCGTACGTAGATCGCGTTACCGTTACTTTCGAGGCGCAAGAATGGAGATGTTACGTAAACCCAACGTAATATATTCGAGATGTTATCGAGCAGTGGCGCCTGTTCGGACCGCGTCTCGAACAGGCGATATATCAAAAAAGAGAAGCTGCGAGAAAAGAAGGGTGCGCACGGTTTTACGAAGACTCGATCTCGTAAGACGCTCGCGGTTGCGTAAAGTTCCATGGGGAATTTTCGCGTTTTAACACTTTGCCGTTCGTACGTTTATCCTATCGCCGTTAGGCTGACGCCGGCGAGTGTCATAGAAGTTCTACTAATTTTAATAAACTTTTAAAAGCAATTTAAGATCTTTTTTATATAATATGTAATGTATAATAATATATAATTATAGTAATAAGAAATTTCCAGAAAACGATCTGGTAAATTGGGAAAGAAATTGTTTCTCTAAAAATAGCATTGTAGAATTTATTAACACTTTAATGGCCGCACGTCTACGCAGTCAAACTTCGCCAGGGGTTGACAATATTTTTGAAGAATTAATTTATTAAAATTCACCAAATAATTCAGCATGTGCGATCATACATATAAAACAAGAAAACAGCAACAACGATAATTACGAATTTAATGCAACAAATCTAGCGAGCGGACATTAACAGTTGTTTCACACACATGTTGTATGAGTAGCCATTAAAGAGTCGATACATATTCTTCGTAATATATTATTGATGATTAAACGGGGTCATTGAGCAGGAGGCGGTCAAATAATAAATGAAAGGCTTTATTAAATAATGTAAATCCTAACACACGCATTCAACGTTGGTTTGCACTCAGAATTCGAACTCAACGTTGTCTTACCCACGTGGCTTGCATTCAGCTTGCCTACACGATCTTCGCCAAAGACTCTCCTTTGCCCTTCCTGGTCACATCAGGTCACGCTACATACATTCCCACGTTTCTACACTTGCGCGCGCACACACACACACACACACACACGGATTTATACGCATAGTATGATCGTATTCAGAGATTGCTGCGAAAATAATCACGCATCGCTCACTGCTCGCTCTCACTCACTGGAAAGTCAAATGCAATCCAGATGCGTGTCCTTGAAATGCCGAGGGTTTAGACTGTTCCAGGGCTGGAACATCTATATCCCATAGCATCTATCTATAAAAACTTTTTAACACTTTAATGATCGCAAGTCTACGGGGTCAAACGGCGTCAGGGGCCGGCAATATTTTGGAAGAATTAATTTAAAAAAACTTTATGTAAATTCGCTAAATAATTCAACACGTACGAACATACGCTTAAAACAAAACAACGACAATAACAACACATTTAATACAATAAATTTTACAACAATTTAACGACAAATTTAAATTTTTTCCTTTTTTAAAAATAGTCAATAAAACAAAAATTACCTAAAATCAAAGACGTAGCGATGAAATGGGAAGCCAATAGCAATTTCCATGCTTTTTTACGTTCTTCGATCATCGCACAGAGAGTGTGGTACTGTCGAAGAGAAGTCACGCGTACGTGACAGCGGCCGGCAAAGTGTTAAGGGCGAGCTGGCGTTGCCTAAGCGCCATCGCTTCGCAATTCGAATTACGTAGCAGGTAGATTGGTACTCGGTAGGTACATCCAGCACGATGGAAGTGCATTCGGCTTGCCGAATACGCCGCTAAGATAATCATGGGTCACAGTTGCACAGATTTGCCGGGCTCAGCAGAAACTCGCCGGATCTAGGTATCGAGAGACAGAACCGGCACGGACTAATACCACCGCGTTACTGTTGACGCGACCTAATCCCGTTGGACTGCCGTCCTATAAAGAAACGATTTAATTATAGTCTCGTACCGGCGAAATAAGCGATCGCGTTGTCGACGATGACAGGGCGCGCTGCTCCTCGAAACGTCCGCATTTTCGCACGTACGAGAACATTTCGTTCGTTCGTACGGGCGAATCCAGTGCCAAGCACGTTCCTTCCTCTTTATTTTGTCGCGTCGAGAGTCAATTAACATATCGGCTGATAAGTTCCCGGTCTGACAGGCAGATGGCGCCGTAAATACAAAATTAATTGCTTTTTTTGGAAAGTAGTAACCTAATTTCATGACTATCTGGCGTTTATTTCAAAAGTTACAGTGGTTTCAGGGAAACAAAAAAATTACGCGTTTTGTTAAAACAATGCTTTTTGATAGGGGGAAAAAAAAACACTACGCTGATACGAAAACTTGGTTTGATAAGTGTTATCCGGATTCTGCATCAGAAAAATCGACCATTATTGGTTGGTTTGCTGAAGTTAAACTAGGTCATACGAACACCGATGATGCGGCACACTCTGGTCGGCCAAAAGAGGTGGTTACATCAGAAAACATTATTGTTTATTCCATTAAAATTTGCAAAAATCAGAAAATATGAAAAAATGAACTTAACCGCATTGGCTTCTTAACGACACAATTGTAAGTACAGGTGTCCCTCGAGTTATACGATTAATTGGTTCCGTGTAACACAAAACTGTGTAAGTGGAAACTCAGATTTAGTACAAAATCTGAGATCGCGGTTGCTAATTTTTCCTAAGAGCACTTAACAACGTACCTTTATCCAGAATTATTGTTATTAGCAGAATGGCTTAAAACATTCAACTGATTCAATATATCTCTTCTGATACAAATTTATATCTTTCCAAACTTTTCCAGAGCAAGGAGCAAATGGATTCCGCAGATAGCTTAATTATATTGATAA
>JAITYT010002891.1:547-14698 GCA_025433975.1 Liostenogaster flavolineata | reverse complement strand
CACCACCACCACCACCGCCATCACCATCACCACCTACATTTCGAGTTAATTCGCCGCGATTCTCTCTTCGATCTCGGCTCGATTCCGCTCGTTCGCCTGGCTTTAGCAGAAAGGTTAAGTTCGAAGTTGAGTCGTAAATCGCGGGACTGTGGGAAATCGCGGAATACGATTTCCATCCCGATACGAAAATTAATCGAGCCCCGGAGAATCGAAAGTAAACCGCGACCGGCGGCTCCCTGAATTCGAGCTAAGGAAGGCGCGTTTAATATCTATATATGTGTCGTGATATCGCGCGGTCCGGAGGGAACCTTCAAAGCTAGGAGAGATTGCAAAAGAGAGAGAGAGAGCTTGACGGTCCGGTTAGCAGGCAGAGTCGTTCACGTTCACGACGACATCGAATACCGTAATGGGAGTCGTCGCGCTCCCGTTCGTCCAGTGGCGCGCTTTCAGCTCTTTCGTCCTTGATACGGCCTACTTTTCGCCCTTAATTGGCTCTCGTTGCGCTACATCAACGTCGTGAATGCGTAACAGCGGCTGCTGCATCTCGCGTCGCTATTACCTCCGTCCGTGTCGACGTCCTCGCGGATTTACAATATCGAAAGGCCAAAGAAGCAAAAATGTGGCAAATAAAAAAAGGGTCGACTACAACGACGACGACGACGACGATATTTTATTATATACCAAGCGAGGAATAAAGCGATAAAGAGAAGAAAAGACGAAAGAGCGAGAGATAGGAGGAATAAATAAAGGAAGGAAGGATGAGAAAATGTCGAGATCGATACCGAGTACCGAACGGTATTCGTTATTGCGATTCGCCCTTATCCGCGAGCTTTCGCGGTACGGTCGCGCCGTGGGAGGGGACGTTTCTCAAACCGCATATTATTTATGACGACTGTACCGCGCCATAACCGTCCCCCGCGCGTTATAAACGACTGCGTATAACGCGAACGCGCCGTGACGTATCGGGAAACATATTTACCGAGGTGGATCGCATTTGGGCTATTTACTCTCCGACCCTTGACAGAGTCGCGGGTAATAGAGTACACAAAGTCGCCTTTACAAATGTTCGAACACCGCTCGCTCATCCGGACCAGGACGAGATATTAATTGGACATTTTTACGCAGGAGTTCACGCCGGGAACGTTTACCATCTCAACGTGACGCGCCTCCGTTCGACGAGGAATATTTAATTGGGTTTAAAACGTCGGGAAATTGAAAAACGTTGCGACAGGTATCGGGCCAGCGACGGAGAAAATATTAGCTCGGAGAGAAAGTATTGCATTTTAGCAATAAATTTCGCACGATCTTTTTCTTATGTTCGAATGAACTTTATCGAACCAAGTATGTTCCATTTTGATACATAATTTTTTGCCATTTTTTAAGAAGAACCATTATTCCAACGGTGTAGAACTTCTGGGTTTTTTGGCGATAAATTGAGACTGGTGATTTTCGCAGTCTTCTTTTGACGTCAATTTTAAACCATTAAGGGAATTTTGCAGCGTCCGAAACAAATGGTAATCCGAGAGTGCTAAATCCGGGCTATATGGTGGATGCATTGAAACTTCCCAGCCGAGCTCGCAGTTTTTGCAAGGTCGATAAAGACGTAAGTGGCCTGGCGTATCATAGTGAAAGACAATTCCCTTTTTATTGGCCAATTCTGGCCATTTTTTCTCGATTGCTTGCTTCAATCCTGTTAGTTGTTGACAGTAAAGACTCGAATCAATCGTTTAACCAGGGGACAGGACTTCATAATACACGATTCCCTTCCAATCCCACCAAATACTCAGCATTACTTTATTTGGCGTCAATCGATTTCGTTTCGTTTCTTCGATGTTCTTTTTTAATCCATTATCCGCCGCAATTCAAAATTACAAAAAAAAATAAATTAACTGTATAATAATATTCATACTAACCAACTTTGAATTAGGAATATAAAAATCTGTCCCAAAAATGTGACATTGGCGGATAATCGGTTAAATCCTCTCGAAGAACGAAGAGCGAATACGTTCGTTCCATCAGTGATTTTAACCCTTCGCACTCGAGAGGTGCCTTTCAGGCGTCACGGAATATAAATCTGCCTAATTAATTCCTACATTCTTTATAAACTAGTAGAAAAACAGAAGAACAGAAAGTCACGTAAACACTTACAATTTATACAAATTTTATTAGACCAGTTGGAAGGAGATTTTCGACTATCGCGAGATGGAGCTTCGACGTCGAGCTCCAATTCCGAAGAAATCAGGCTAAATGTAAAGCTTCGTGTGACTCTTGCAGGCTCAAAAGGAAAAAGGCTCAAAAAAAGTTTGTTCCTATCGAAAAAAAAGTCAGGTGGAAGACGCGAAACGGTCTGCTACCGCGATTCGTGTCCAGTTAACTCAAGGATGCACCTTGATGAACGTTTCACAAATTATCACGCAAAACGAAAATACAGAGCCTGACGTTACAAAATTCTAATTGCAAAGGTGTAAATATAGACAACATATCAAATTCAACGTTCTTGTAAGCTAATTTCTATGTAAGCCCATTTTGACTTGTAAGACACTCGTCGTATATGCGTAAAATCGTCTCGGGTTGCTACCTCGTCCGACCGAGAAGGTCGTCGAGCGCAAAGGGTCAATACCAATCGAAGAGGTAAATAAACGTCGAGAGAGAAAGGGACTCCAGTTCACCTCGCGTTGTTTTAAACCAAATCCGATCGCTCCGGCGATTGTTGCACGTCGTTAGGGAGTTGGCGAATAGTTCGAGGTGAAAACGTAATCCTGCGAGTCCGACTAAGTCGCTCGATACGAATTAGCTGTAGGAAGCGCGCTAGGCGATGCTTTTCGTTCGGAATTTCCTCGGAAGAATGTGGAAGATGATCGAAAGAAAAGGACGAGAGGAAGGTTTTTCGCGTACTTATGGGAAAACAGCTGCTGAAGAATGAAAGAAGAGCGACGTCCGCGCGATTACGAGACGAGTGCACGATCTCGAAAGAGAATCTCGATTCGAATAAATCTCCGGTAACTCGAGGATCCCGGAATTCCGAGAAAACACGAGTGGCTGCGGCTTTTTCGCGACAAGTGGACGAGCGCAGTGGGGAAAAGCTTAACTTCCGGCTGGTTTGGGGTGCGCGATATCGGCCGCCATCGGCCATGAATTCGAGACTCCGGAGATTTCCAGGCGTTAGCGTTCCACGACGTAAATACGGCCTCTTTAGTGCGGATCCTATTAAGCTGTTCGGAAAGTAATTTCGTTCTTTTTTCCCAACAAAAGACTTAATTGTATTTTTTCACAGCCAACTTTACACTTAAGTTAAGCCGTTAAAGTCTGCAATATCATTAACCAGAAATTTCACGCTTGCGAACCTAACAGTAGGAAGAAGAATCGCTCGTTCTCGACCGAAGGGAAGTCGAGCATGACGCAAGCGCGATCTTGCTGCCGAGTTAGACGAGATTTAATCAACGACAGCCGGAGACAATGGCTACGCGCTTCTTCGAGCGCGAAATAACGAAAAGCGACTAGACGGTAGGTAAGACGTTACCGCGCACCGACTCCGATGTCAAAGTCGAAAACCCGCGAGTCTTCGTTACATTAAATTCAGCACGGCGCGACAAAAGCACCGAACTACGTAGGTAGTGTATATACCTCGCAGCCGCAATTGAATCTGGAGACCCGTTGGCAACCGCAAGGTAAATCCTACGAAGGTCTCCATGGACAAATCCTTCGTACCGTGAATCTTTGTGACAAGATACGCGCTTGCCAGCGGATACGCCGAAGTACGACGAAGTTGCCCGACCGTCTTCGCGTTTCTGCGCCCGTTTGCCGGCTCGAATTAATTTGCACGCTACTCGGGATCGCTCGTGCGAAAGCTCAGATTGTACGCGCGGAAGGAAAAGCTCGTGTTCCAGTTGCCGCGAAAAGCGGCGTATCCAGGAACGATCGGAGAAGCCAGAGTCGCGCGGTGAAGCGTGCACCGAGAACGACGGAGTGAGTGATTCGAAAAAGTGGAGACCAGGCATTCTAATCGATGATCTCGATCCTTCTATTAGGTTGTTCGGAAAGTAATTCCGTTTTTCTTTCTTTTTTTCTTATCTTTTTTGTAGGCTTGCTTGCAAAAAACTGATCCAGGTGATCCCTCTGTTGGGGGAAAAACAGAATTACTTTCGGAACAACCTAATGTTAGGTTGGCAATTAAATAGTTGCGGATTTTGCCGATAGGTTGTTGAGTAAAATCCGCAATTAGTTTCGATGCAGTGAAAACGCAGTTTTCGCTGAAATAAAAGTAACTGCCTCTATTATTAGCAATGATAAATATTTCTTACGTCATTTTTAAAGTGAAAACATTAATCGTTAAAATTTAGTTACCAGATGCCACTTTTTGTTTACCCTAAGTGCTTTTGAAGAACAAAAATAAAATAAAAGGAAACAAGGCCATAAATATCGTTTGTATTTTCTTTTTTTTTTGGAAGCACGACAAAAGATGTAAACAATCGTTAGAATTACGATTGGATTAGATACTGTCAAAATGACTACAATAACAATTCGGTTGATCTACGCAGTTTATCGTCGATCGTCGACGCGTGAACACATCGGTGAAATAATGCTCGTAATTCTGACGAATAATTCATACTTTGGGTCGTGTCGCGTCGCGAAATTTAGTGAAGTGAAGTGAAGTAAAGTGATACCGTCATTCGCGAGTGAAGTGCAAGGAAATATCGGGATACCAACAATCATGGACACAACTTCGAGCGCTGGTACCAAAGACTCGAAGACCTGCCGACCAGACGTCGCCACTCCTGCCTCTTATATACATCACACGCACGTGTAAGAGCATACAAATTAATTAATAATTTACTGAGTAAATTTATTTGTAGATTTGTAGAATAGTAAAATTATTTTCACAATTTACACGTTGATATCGTGTTTCCTATTCTTTGTCTATTTTTAAGTATACATCAATTAGACCAAGCATAGTATTTTTAAGTCGAATCTTTGTAATATTGTTAAATTAAGTTTCTCGACGGTAGCATTACTTTAACTAGATTGTCTTTCACAATCCACCCCTTCAAATATAACCGAATATAAACAAGAAATCATTAATTACTTGTTTATAACTGTTTTTTAATTGTTTGAACGATTAATAAATGACGATAATTATCGTTAAAAGAAGTTACGTTTCTTAAAAACCTTTTCTCTGCCTGTTTCAGTTTGCGAGTAATCACACGACATCGAAAAATGTGACAGTCTGACCGTTTTTAACAATGCAGAATTTTTATTTTCGGGAGATTTTGCAACTGTTTTAATTACTGTTGTAAACGTTGAGCTTTTTGTTTATTTTATTATCGTCACTGCATCTCTAACGGTTGCAGGCATCTGTTACATATTTATATATTGTAGAAGTTACGCGAGAAGAGAAATATAGACAAGAAATTACTAATTTTTTGTTTATAGTTTTCTTAATAATAATCGAATCTTTCGCAAAACAATAATTCGAGTAAAAAAGAGTCAAAACACAACAGCCTCTACATCGCACCTAGTACGTGCACTGTTCCGTTACTGTAAATAACCGTTTTTCAATCATCGAAACCAATCTCTACATATTGCTTCCGATAGAGTAGATTCGTCACAAGTTTTTAATAACAATCGATAAGTTTCGACCGCACGTATATATAACATAAAATAGTTTTGAAATACTCTTACGAATACTCGTCTCGTTTCATTTTATATTTCTTTTTAAAAACCATTTATGTAAACAAAAAATAACATTTGGTCACTGATTTCTAACGGTCAATGTTTCTACTTCAAAATGGCTTAAAAAATATTTATCGTTGCCAAAAATAGAATTAATTACAGCTATTTAAACGAAAACTGCGATTTTACTGCGCCTAGACAGTCAATGCGTCACGTATCTCGCATAGGCGCTAGTTTTGCATCCAGCGCTAAAAGGGTTAACCTCGTTGTTCTGAATTCGATCGTTGTATCGACCATCGGTCGCTCATCGAAGTCGACGGTGCGTTCGTGATTCAACCTCGTCTCTAACGAGAATCGTAGTAACGCGCAGATTCGTGCAATTTCCCAATCCATCTTCCAATCTATCTTCCTCCATGAAATTGGATTTCCTAGGCAGTATCGATATGTTCGCCGCGAATTATCGGGAAATTTGCAACGCGTATGCTCGTCCTTCGCGAAGGAAAGGCTCCTTCTTTCGACCGTAATTCCGCTCACCTCGCAACTTAACACGTTGAGCGCTACGACAGTCCGTGAGGACTGACAGTGAACTTTTCGTTTAGACGGTGTCAGTCCCTGGGGACTGACAGTGAATTTTTCGTTTGGACGACGAAAATCTCATTCGAAATCTCGACAAAATTTTCATTTCTTTAATCATTTGTATACTTTGGATACTTTTGCATTGACTGCAACATTGTACGCCCGTTTACAGATAAAATTAAAGGGATCGAAACGTAATCAAATTCTTTTTTTTCGCTGGTGAAAAACATTATTTATTAAAGAAATCTTAAATACTAATCAACAAAATAATTTCCGTCATTTTCTAACACTTTCTCCCAGCATAAAGGCAGTTGTTCGATCCCCAGTTTAAAAAAGTCCTTCGATTTTTCATTGAAAAATTTCTCCAAGTGCGCTTTCACTTCTCCAACAACGTTAAATTTTTTACCTCTCAATGTACGCTCTAACGATCTAAAAAGGTGGTAATCCGACGGTGCGAAATCCGGCGAATAAGGTGGATGAGGTAAAAGTTCCAATCCAAGCTCCTTTATTTTTTCCTGTGTTATTTTTGCAGCGCGAGGCCACGCGTTATCACGTTGAAGGATCCTTCTTTTGTTATTGACCAAAACAGATCGTTTTCTCTCAGCTCTTGTTTCATTCGCTCAAGTTGTTCATAATACACTGTCCAGATACACTGATTCCAGAAAAATCCTACCGCACGCAAACAAGGACCTTCTTTATCGCTAGCGATGGTCAAGGTGTCGAAACAGGTGCTTCTCCGGGACTTTTCGTACAGAATTATTGTATAGCACCCACTTTTCATCTCCAGTTAAAATTGGTCGCAAAAACGGATCGGTACTGAGACAAAAGAGACGCGCAGATGGTACGCCGCTGATCGTGCGCCATCTTCGTCGATTCACGAGGAATCCAAATTTCTTGCCTGTGCTTTTTTCCTATGCGACGAAGATAATCCTAAATAGTATACCATGGACAACCGATCTTCAACGATAATTTCTCGATTGTTTGACGAGGATCTGATTTTACCATCGCCTTCGGGATATCATCATCTAATTTTGATTACTTTCCGGTAGGCTCAATACTTTAACTCGGAGTTCGTTGAGTGGTCGCCGGCACGGCGGCCCATCGTCCCAACGAAAAGTCTAGCAAAATTGGCGTTGCACTCAACGCGTTAAGGGTCAAACAAGACGATTACGCGTTCGTCGTGCTTCACCCTTCGAATTGGTCGAATTGATTCCGTAAAGGCGGCCGGCAACGATGACGACGACGACGAGACCGTGGAGAGGCGCGCCACGCAAACACTTCGATCGAGCAGAAAGCGCGTCTTCTTTTTTCCCTTTCGACTCTTCGTGAGCTCTCGTTGTACCCCTTGTATCGCCCTTTTTCTCGTTCGCAGTGAGCTATGTCACGACGTCAGAGCGCGCAGTGTTACTTTGAAATACGATGAGTCTTTATCGAGATTGATCGAAAGGTATCGAAAAACACGCTTTGGTTTTTCACCAAACGTTGGTTAAAACACGAGTTTTTCTTCCTCTGAGAGTAATGACGCAGTCGGATCGAAGGACGAGTTAAATTTTTCTAAACGCTGAAGCTCGTGAGCAAACGTGAGATTTTGTTTACTGGTTTGCATAGAAATCACATATTGGGTTGTCCGGAAAGTTCGTGCCGATTTTAAAGAAAATTTTTTTCTTTTTTTTTTGAAGATTTATTTTTTCTGAAGAAAAATAATTAATTATATAAAATATAATATATATAATTATTTATTTTATGTATGTATAATAAAATATATTATTAAAGATATAATATAAATAATAAAATAATAAATAACCGGATAACCCAATACAAGGTTACATAGGTTTACATGGAAATTAACTTACAAGAAGGTTGTATTGTAATATGTTGTCTATATTTACACCTTTACAATTAGAATCTTGTAACGTCAGGCCCCGTATGTTTGTTTCGTGTGATAATTTGTGACACGTTCGCCAAGGTGCATCCTTGGTTCACGTATCGCGGTAGCAGGCCGTTTCGCGTTTTCCACTTGGCTTTTTGCGATAGAAACCAACCTTGCAACTTTTTCTTGAGCCTATGAGAGACACAGGACGCTTTCGATTTGGTCTGATTTCTTGGGAATTGGAAATCGACGTCGAAGCACCATCTCACGGCTGTCAAATATCTCCAGGTCTGCTTTCAACTGGTCTACTAAAATTTGTATACATAGTGAGCGTTTAAGTGACTTTTCGTTTTCCTGGTTTTTCTTTTTTTTTACTAGTTTATGGAGAATACGGGAATCAATTAGGCAGATTTACATTTCTAAAAAAACGTTCTTTTCTCGAGTTGCCACCTGAAATGCCGTGACACCCAAGAGGCTCCTCTCGAGTTGCTGTACCGATTGGGTAAACCTTGTGAGTGCCATACAGAATAACCTAATTCCATGCGAAAATTGCCAGGCTATTTTACAGAGAAATGCAGATCTTATGAAGAATGTCTATAAAACCATTAATATTTTTAATAATTTTCTTTCGAAAATAGGGTCAATCAGGGCGACGCCGGCACTTCAAGGACATTTTTCCAACGTCGTTGTAAGCGACGTTGGCACTTAAAGGGTTGTCGTATTGTCGAACGAAGCGTACGAATAAGCACGACGAAGAGCGTTTCGCGGTAACCGTTTAAACGTCACCGAAAGAATTAAAAGTTCTCCTACGTCGCGTATTGCATCGTAAATTCACAGTGTGTTTAAAAGCGCGTCGTCGGAGCGAGAAAACGCACGATATCGCGTGAACGAAATATGTCCTTCCTTTTTTTCTCTCTTTTTTTTTACGACATCCTCCGAAAGGCTCGCGAACAAGGAGAGAAACGATAGAGCAAACGCATATTTCGTTCGCGCTTTTACGATACAGGAAGGGACAAAGGCTCGAGGTGAAGCGGCCGAGCATACATACGCGAACGCGTAGGTACGTCGGCTACATACAGACGCGGCATATGTCCTCCGAGTGTAGTTAGACAGCTCGGTATCCGTTGTAAACGCGTCGTCGGCGCGAACGGTAGAATTTCAGGAAACGCATAAATTACTCGGCAGTGTACGTATGCAATTATTACCAACGATATTTCAAATTATTACGAAGGAAGGTGCGGGGATTGTTCGGTTTACGTTTCGTTCTTCGTTCCTTCGTTCATGTCTCGTTCTTTGTACGCGAAACAATATCGAAACGGAACGGTTCGGATCGGTACAGTACCGGGATTTTCTTCGTAAGAGCGTAAAAATAATCTTTCCATTCGCTTATTCTCGGTGGACGACTAGCACTACCGCATTGCGTTCGAAGAACTCTGCTTTCTTCGGGTACAGCTACGTCGTTTCGAAACAATCACGCAAATACCTCGTTTAGAAACATTCGAACGAAACGAATATTCCGAAACGTAATGGAATTTCTATACGGATCGTAATTACGCGATACGAGAGCGCCGAACGCTTAAAAAATTGCAATTGATTTCGTAAACAAGTGGGTTTCATTTTCGCTTTTGTTCGATTTCGATTTTAACTTTTACGCTACGGCGAGCCTCGCCGCGGAAACCCTCCCGTAAAACAAAGTCGTGCCAAAAGTGGAAACATTGAGCGTGCGCAAACTTCAACATTTGGAGTCAAGTTCATTGTCAATTTTGTCTTAAAAATAAAAATACTGATTATAATCGTGATAATGAAATGTGTTTTGAAACTCACGCGCGATCTAACTTTTGGCTCCATTTTGTGGCCGGTGACTATAGTCACTCGTCCTGTATAAATGGCATCTTGTAGCGAGTGAATACAGTCACTCGTGGTGTATAGTTGGCATCATGTGGCGGATGACTATAATCGCCCATAGCAACGAAAATGTTACAATCTATTATTTCGATAAGGAAAACCAGTCGACTAAATTACTCGCATAACTTAATTTACTTTAACTTGAATTAATTTTTACCGGCGCGCTTCGAGCGATCTTTCTTCACAGCCATTAGACGTTGCCTTGAATTTTCTCGTGGGGCAATTTCACGTTGACGCTCGAAAGTTACGTCGCTATTGTAATCCATAGTTTGCATCGTTCATCGAATAACGGTGTCTCTCGACGAAACGACCTTTCGCTATCGAGCAACGGTTCAATTACAGCGCACGTAACGCGTTTCGTTCTTACGTTAAGCAAGTCGTATCTGTCGCACGTTTAACGTCTGCGCCTGGAATAGTTCAAGTTCCCACGAAGCTGAATAACGTTCGATCCTGTTAAAATAGAGAAGCCAGACATGAAGAGGTATGGAATTTCACGACGTCGTAATCGAAAGCACCTCGTGATAAACCGGACGTTTCCAGTCTCCTATTGTAGTGTTTACTATATTAATCCGGAGAGAAAGTCTCGCGCGTTTTAGCAGTAAATTTCACACGACATTTTTCTTATGTTCGAATGAACTTTATCGAACCAAGTACGTTTCATTTTGATCTATAACTTTTCACCATTTTTGGGATAGAACCATTATTCCAACTGTGTCGAACTTCTGTTTTTTTGGCGATAAACTGATATAGGTGATTTTCACAATCTTCTTTAGACGTCAATTTTAAACCATTAAGGGAATTTTGCAGGGACCAAAACAACTGATAACCCGAATGAGTTGAATGCGAACTATATAGTGAATGCATCGAAAGTTCCCAGCCGAGCTCTCTCAGTTTTTGCCATGGTCGTGAAAGATGTATATGGCCTGATCATGGTAAAAGACAATTTCCTTTCTTTCTGGCCGTTTTTCCTCAATCGTTTGCTTCGATCGTGTTAGTTGTTGACAGTGGAGACTCGAAGCAATCGTTTAACCAGGGGACAAAACTTTATAATACACGATTTCCTTCCAATCCAACCAAATACTCGGCATTACCTTATTTGGCTTATTAGCTAGAAGTCAATCCAGGCTTTGCAGTCGTTCGTAGGTGTTCATCTCGCTTTGTCCACGATCTTTTTCGAAAAGTATTCTCATATCTAATCCATTGTTCGTCGCCTGAGATTAACCTTTTCAAAAACGGCTCGATTTCGTTTCGTTCCATGGCCCAACAAATTTTTCGTCCTGAGTTCGTGTGGCACCCAAACATCGAGCTTCGTTCAGAGCAATGTCTTGAATGCTTACGTGTAGATTTTCGTCGATTTACCAACCTAATATTGTATAATAGCTCTATCGGAAATTCTGTCGTTTTTTAATGAAAATAAACCAGTACGTTTTCGATAGATTAATTAATATTTATCGAATAATACAATTTTTATGGTTGCTAACCAGCTCTTCTCGTATATATTGAGCACATACATAGAAATGCAATGGTCGAAGTAGTCAATGTTGAAGTTTGTGATGACATTATGTGACGGAACTTTCCGGTAGACCTTATATTATATATACAGCTTGTTTGATCGCGGTTACGACAAGAACTCAACGCTCAACGTTCGCGCTCACATGCACTTCGTGTGACAAAAGTCACATCTAATCCAGGTGCGTAGCTCTAAAACGTCTACACCCTACACTACTTTAAAAATAACCCGAGTAACCCGTGTCGAACGACGTTTTACCAGCGCCTTTCCATCGATCCACGATTCTGAGCCGCGAAGGGCTTTCCGAAGGCCTCAAAAAAAAAAGATCCGAACTCTCGAAAGGACGAAGACACGACGCGACGAGCCCCTCGCCGCTTTTACGGCGGAGGCCAATCGTATAACGTAACGTCGCGTCAGCTCGCAAATCATTCGATTAATAGGAGAAGTTTCGCGTGAAATACGTTTATAGCTATCGGCTCTTAATTTCGCAGCTGCCGCGTGACACCGTGTCCGTTAGAAGCAACAGCAGCTGCCATTATAGGGCCATCGATCAGATGGTCACAAGAGGAGGCGCGACATCCGAGAGAAACTGCAAACGCTTGCCCTGGACGTTCGACCTGTTTCGAATGGCGCCCCCGCGCGTTTCGAGCTCATATTCGCCGTGATTTATCGTATTCGCATGTGCAACCGCACGTAGACGCGTCATTCCGTCCCGGTAGGTGGATCAGATCGGACTCGTAGATCATCGCTTCGAGCGCGGACGGAGCGAACGGGAGTGAGAAATACCGGAGAAAGGTTAGAGCCACTAGCTCGAGCTACGTTGCTTCGAAGTTCCAGAGAAAAGGAGAGAAATAAACGGCTAGATGAGGATAGGGGGATGGGGAGCAGTCGATACGGCCAAGACCGAGCGAACTCGATCGATTTCGAGCTTCCTTCTTCGTATAAACGAGTAAACACATCGCCGATAGGAAACGGAGCGAGTGGAGAAGAGTTTCAAGCTGCGAGGCGGAGACCGCGCTAGCCATTCGTCCGTATCTCCTCGAGATTCGAGGAGACGTTTCGCATTCTTCGGTCTTCCCTTTCGTCCTTGCTTGAGCGTCGATGCCCGCGGAGTCGAAATTTTTCGTGTGCTCGAGCGACGCTGCTCGTCCATCGTCCCACGTTCGAAGTTACGCCTCCTCGCCTCGCTTCGTCGAGCAAGGAAAATCGCACGGTAAGAGGGAGCAAATAAATAAAGAGCGATGGACCGTCGGCGTTAGTGACGTCACCGCCTCCTTCGTCTCGCTCTCGATATTTATTTATAACGGCAGACGGAACGAGGCGTTTTCTTCCGTGTCGTTTCGTCTGGCCATCGAGATCGTCGATTAACGAATATCGATCGACGATCGGTTCGAAGTAGATCTTGCGAGACTTTGGAAACGACGAGGAAGGGTCTTCGAGATTTCATGTCCGAGCTTTGTGGTCCGTGCTCTAGCACGTGCGATTTACGCTTCGCCGAGACGACGACGCGATATCTTTGCGTTTTACTAGGCGGACGAAAACTAGTCAACTTTTTCTCTCTTTCTCTGTCCTTCTTTCAGTCCATCGGAGGCATCATAACGATGACTACGTCATGCGTTAATTCGCGCCTGCAGTGAAAATCACGATTTTTCATTTACACGTTGGTTTTAGTCCTGAGAAATCAGCAAAAATAATACAATAAACCATGAGTTTTCGTGTGGATCTTGAACATTTTATTTCATAAAGATTGCACGTGTATCGGTCTCTTCAAACGATAGATCATAGAATCCTTCTCAGCCAATTGTACGTGCCAATGTTACGAAGTTGGAAAATTCTGTCGAATTAGGAAGGATGGGAACCTTTCTTTAATACATTCTGGCCAAATAGCTTTCTAACGTGCATTCAAAGTCGATTGTCTCGATTCAGCCAGCGCTAATTCAATTTGATCGATACTGATGATTGAAAATTTCTTCTACGCATCAATGACTGTTAGTGCTTCATCATTCAGTTTCTTCAAAACGTATCGAAATGTTCGCTTGACATAGTATGTTTTAAAGGTCGCAATTATACCTTGATCTAACGTTTGTATGAAGGATGTAGTATCAGGCGGCACAAGACGGAATTGTACGTTTGGATGTTCCAAGACCGTATAGCTGGGTGCATTGTCTATAATCAATTTTAATTTATAACTCGTGTTAAATCAAAATCGTGTAAAAACAGAATTGGGTGCGTTTCTATCAGTCGATATCAATTCAACACGAAGATCGCTTTCGAGTACGATCGTACAGGCCGCTCGATCTTCGCGGTCTTCGTCGGTTAACCCCTCAAGCGCTGAGGAGATTTCAATGAATCTCGTAGGTCGGAAGAAATTTATTTAATGGAATCGCCGGTTTTTGCAGACGATTAGTAAAATACTTATAATTTTAGAACTAATCATTGTACTAATTTGAAATGTCCGGTTTATCATTTTGCAGAAACACTATGATTATAAAAAAATATATAGGATATTTTCTTTGGTAAAATCTCTTACGATCTCGTACAAACTCTTTCATATTATTTGCTCTAAGGTATTAATTGATTTAAGAAAGACACGTTTTAATATAAAATATTAAGTATTAAA
>JAITYT010002890.1:88096-107552 GCA_025433975.1 Liostenogaster flavolineata | reverse complement strand
AAAAAAAAACGCTTTACATTTATTAAATCTTCATTTGTTTAAATATTCTAGGTTACAATCATTTTAATCTATTTATCATTTTTATCTTTCACATATTCTGCCTCATCTTTGTGTGGAATTAAAACAAAATAAGACAAATAAACAACTTTCAAAATATAAATCTTGATTTTCAGGTATTATTGGCTATTTATTAAAATTTATAACGCCATTAACTATCGTACCAACAGTATCATTGGTTGGTTTGTCACTTTTCGAAAATGCAGCAGAGGCTGCGTCACAACATTGGGGTATTGCCGCTGGGTAAGTGCAAATCGTGTTTAATCTCTTCATCATCATCAGTTTAATCTCTTATATGAATATAACAAGTATATTCATTACATCGTGTATTAATCGAAATGGCTTGTTAGTTGTGTAAACGAAATTCTTTATTCAATAGATGTTCAATAACAGCGAGGTTTCTTTTGGCTAGTTAAAAAATCTTACTTCAATAATCAAAAATTTTATTCTTCAGGAATTACATTTGTTTGATTAAAGACGTTTTAATACGTTTTCGTAATAGATCTTTTTTTCAGGACAATACTAATGCTGACAATGTACTCACAAATAATGATCAATGTACCATTTCCAATATTAGTCTACAGGAAGGGCCAGGGTATACGCGTAACTTGGTTTGAATTATTTAAATTATTTCCGGTAAGTATTTATTTTTAATTCTTCTTCTGTTTCTCATAATTCATGAAATATTATCTTCAAGTACATTATCTAATCTTATCTTAATTATTCCATAAATTATCTTATCTTATCGTATCTTATTTTAAATTATACTTTTATCACCAAAAACTTTTTTATTCGAACTAATCTAAGATCATTATACATTCCATTTCATTAACAGCTGTTATGTTTTGAAGCATTGTACGTGTATAGATAAACAAATGTCGCGAGAACATACTAATACTAGCTTGTCACAAATACGGCAGGAAAAATTAATAATAGATCTGGTGATTATTTTTTAGTTAAAAATAGTTCTAACGCAAAACGAGATGGAAGACGAAATATAGTCAAACAGCAATTTTTGTAGTTTTAATAAAAAAAAATATAAAGTTGGACTAATGGACAGTTTACGCACAGTAGACCTCGATCTTTCTTTTTCGATAATCCATTTGAATTATTACCTAAAATTATTGATGAACCTTTTAAACCCGTTAGACCTATTAGAAAAGAATACTTCGCAACTAAAACTACCACCAATACATATTGAACCGCAAATTATAAAAACCCTACTGGATCTGTTAAAGGAAACGGTGAACAGGACACATACTGAAATACCTACAAAATAACCTAGTAAAAATTCAAAACTACAATACAACTAATACAACAAATACAACTAATACTTATAATAGTTTTAGTTTTAGTTTTAGTTTTTCTACGAGGAATGCATCCTAAGAACAATGTCCAAAGAATCACTAATAAATTAAAAAAACTGAACCATAAAGTACAAATCAGTAACACAGTTAACACGTTGATGCCGGTGCGGATTTTTAGTATCTGTTCCATATAGCGGCGCTCGATTTCACTGTCCCACGGTCTCTCTTTAATTTTCTCAATGGAAAATAATCCAATAGAGTTAGATCTGATGATCATGCCGACTAAACTATGCTTCCATTACGTCCAATTCAACTATTTGAAATTTTTTGTTCAGTACTTGCACAGTATTTGTGAATTCCAGGAAACATTGCGTACAACCACATAGTTTCAAGAATTTTAAGTAGTACATCTTTCAATAAGTCATTTAAATCGTTCACTAAATATATTGCGGACTTTTTCAATTTTTCCTTGTTTCAAACCATTAATTATTGTATCACAAATATTTTCCATATCCTTAAAACCGAAAAAAACATTTAAGTAGTCTGCTTCGGCGGGGACACCCTGTATGTAATATAATATATGTAATATATGTACATTCTGACTGCTATTAAAGCAAAAAATGCACATATGAGGTTGACATTTGTATTGAGAACAGTAAGTTGCAGCTTTTGATCTTTTCTTTCGAATAAAATAAGAACAATCACCTTATCAGTCTTCACTTGCACGTTTATGTAAGGCACAAGTGCATTGTGTGAATCCAAAAATATTTCGCTTGGCAATCAACATATAAAGAACTTCTAATATAATAATGAAGAAAGCAATATCGAAAAAATCATTTTGTAATTTTTTTATTATTTTAAAGGATGTCTATATTGTTTATAAACAAATGTGACAGGTGTTGCTAACAATAATAGTGATGTGGGCGATTTGCGGAATACTAACCATCACTGATAGTCTACCGGTTGGTCATCCGGCCAGGTCGGATAGCAAATTGAAAATCATTAATGATTCACCGTGGTTTCGCATTCCCTATCCTGGACAATGGGGTGTGCCAACAGTTTCGTTGTCAGGTGTACTCGGCATGTTAGCAGGCGTTTTAGCTTGTACAGTAGAATCCATAAGTTATTATCCAACGACATCCAGAATGTGCGGTATGTAATACTTATTCGGTTGTTAATATATGTCAAAGTATAAATTTTGTGTACATCGCCATGTATACAAAATTGTTAATTCATGACCATTACAAATATGCAAGATTTATCAGTTTTTTAGACTTTTCAAACATAAAGATTTAAAAAAAAAGTTATAATAGCTAACATTTTTGCATTTTTCATATTTTCTATGTGTTATAGTAAATACGTAAACTATTATGTCCAAAAGAGAAGAGCAAAAAAATTGTAATTATTGTTAAAAAAAAATATATTAGAAGTTGTTTAAAACAGTTTTTAAAAAATACAGTTATTATTAAACGAATTTTTACTTATATCAGGAGCCCCACCTCCGCCAGTACATGCTATTAATCGAGGAATTGGTATGGAAGGACTAGGTACAATGTTGGCTGGCCTTTGGGGCAGCGGTAATGGCACAAATACATTCGGAGAAAATGTTGGCACTATAGGTAAAAAAAATGTAAATTTTGAGAAAAAAAATAAACAATAAAGATTTGTTCAATGGAAAACAAGAATAATTTTTCAGGTGTTACTAAAGTTGGAAGTAGACGTGTAATACAATGGGCATGTGTCTTGATGCTTCTTCAAGGTGTGATTAGCAAATTTGGAGCGATTTTCATAATTATACCAGAACCGATCGTGGGTGGGATATTTTGTGTCATGTTCGGAATGATATGTGCATTTGGTAAGTTTTTCTATTAAGAATAATAAAAATAGATTATAGATTACGACAACGAAAGAATTTATCTAATGACTACATTTTTGGAACAATTATAATAATATAATAAAAATTATATATATATATAGGTATGTCATCTATATATATATGAAATCTTTCATTGTTTAGCAAATGAGAACAAAGAAAGAAAATAATGATAAGATAAATTATATGACGTTTGACATTGTAAATTAAAAATTTTGATGTATGCCTATGTTTTATGCAAGAAAATTACATAATATTTTACGCATACTTTTCAGGTCTTTCAGCATTACAATACATAAACTTAAACTCTGCGAGAAACCTTTATATCTTAGGGTTTTCTATATTTTTTCCTATGGTAAGTAAATTTTTTTGAAAGAAACTAAATACCATTTAGTGTAATTTTAATACGTTAAAATGTACTTTAAATAGCGTTTAAATAGCGTAAAGCAGCTTTAAGTTGAGAATATTATCATTCGATAAATACGAACTCCATAAAAATGAATAAAATTTGTATAATTTATTTGTTGCTAATTTTTAAAATTTTTGTTATTAATTGCAAAGTTGCCTAATTAAAATTGTATGAGAATAACTCTTTACAAGTTCCGTTTCGTGTAAGTGGATTGATTAGTGACTGTTACCGAAAGTTAATTTGCTTCGAGATTAAGCTAAGATGCAAAACTTTACACGAAGTTGAAAGCTTGAACTCTACATATACGTAGGTGAATCAGAAAAGAACTGGAATTGTTTTTTTCGAGCTGTGATATGAATGGAGAGGCTTCAATCAGTAGCACGATGTCAGAGCAAGCAGTATTACGTTAGTTACACATTATTATCAAATGTCTCATAAAAGAGGGTATAAAACCATCCAAACTTTTAAAAAGGCTTAAGGCACAGTTTACTGACAACACCTTTAAAAAGACTCAGCTGTACACGTGATATAAACAATTTTTTAAAGAAACAAGAGGACAGAGATTTGATGACGATACTGCTGTCGAAATGTTCGTGCGCGAATGGCTCATTTTTGTTATTTAACAAACGTATGATCTTTTTATATTTCAAATATTATAGGTACTATTCGTAAATTAAAAATATTGAAGGTATCTTTTGTGAGAAAAAATTTTGTCAGAATAAGGTGTTTTAACAGAAAAAATTAGAAAACAAAGAACATTTTGAGCCAAAAAAATTATTTTCATAATTTGTTTGTCTAGTATTTTTTCTAATAGATTCTGTTATTTTTTTCATGACATATTCAAATAATAAATATTATATCATTTAAATTTACTAGGTACATATTTACTTTCTTTGTCGGTACTTTTAGGTACTGTCGAAATGGATGATTAAACATTCAGATGTCATAAATACAGGCAGTGATATAGCTGACGGTGTAATTGCAGTATTATTAAGTACCACAATTTTAGTAGGAGGTGTCATTGGTTGTTTGTTGGATAATATTATACCAGGTATTATTCATTCATCGATGTATAAATTCATATCGTTTTGCTAATAAAATATCAATTTGTAATCCGTATAATTAACTACCTTCTTCATGCTATCATCGTAATTCAATTTACTAATTATTACTCAAATAATATGGCTATTGAATAAAATTATAGGTACTGAGGAAGAACGAGGTTTGAAAGCTTGGGCCAACGAAATGGAATTAAATGTAGAAGAAACAGATGAAAATCAAGATGAGAAGATATATGTAACAAATACCTTCGATTTTCCATTTGGAATGACCGTTTTGAGAAGGTGAAAGAAATCACAAATCATAGAAATATATATTGGGTTGAATAAAAAATAATTTTGTATTTTGCGGATAATTTTTCATATTTTTAAGTAATTTTAAAAAGCATGAAATTTTAAAACTGTTTGAATGATTGCAAAAAGTTTTCGAACAAAACGGTGTTTACATTGTTTAATAAAATTCTTCTTCAATACGAAAATTACTTCTTTTAACTTAACAAAAATATACGAAATTACTTTTTACTCAATCTGATATTTATCATCATATGAATTAAAAACAATTCAATGTTAGTATTTTAAATATTCTATTATATAAAGATATGTTTCATTCTTAGATGTATCTTTAAAAAAAGTAGATGTTCCGAAATATTTGGAGTAATTCTCCTTTCAATATCAATTTTATGGAGAGATTTCTTAATAGATCTCAGTGATAATTAAAAAGTATATAATCAGCTCTAAAAACCATGATACGATCATTTTTTTGTACATTGTGTACATGTGTATTTACAGTACACATAATATCCATTATTATATTGTCTATAGCAAATATAAATCAAATATTATTTTCTTATAAAAATGTATACATATTTTATATTTTAGATGGAAGTGGACTACTTATCTACCATTCTCACCAACTTACAGACCGAAAAAAGTGTCTCGTAGTTCATAAAAATAATAATAAACCATTTCTGAATCCAAGTCGTTGCAGCACATTATTAGGATAATTAAATTAAATTACAGGAATACAAAGTTTTTTTATAGAAACATGAAGAAGCAATATTAAAAATAATTTATTAAATATATGTAAGCATTAAGTGTCCAAAACGCTTGATGTCTGTTAGCTGCTACAAGGCGGGATTTCCTTGAGACAGTTAAATACGATTAGATCCATTGACAGGGCCATTTTTACGGCTGTCACTTAGTCACTTACGGGGCGTCAAAAGAGACTAATTCCGGGAGCACTAGGACAAAGTTCCCGATAAAGCGGAGGTGGATAACAACGTGTTCGTTAAACAAAACGATATTCTTTAGTGATTTGCGAAGCAGTCAAGAACTACAAATACAGTTGGAGATTATTCTGCAACAGATAATAAAATATGTTTCATATTGTTAGAATGTAAGATACCCGAATTGAGTAGCTACTTACCTGCGTGGAAAAGAGGGAATGGCGTGAAATAAACGGAAAAGGCTCGTAACAGAGAGAATTAGTAGTGCGAGAAGGCGTGTTTTTCGTTTGTTTTCAAAAGAAGTTGTTCGATAAGTGAGTTGTACCAAGTGTCGCGATGGCGAAAATACAATAATATATTCATGTGATACAAAAGGGCTAATTATTTAATTTCCTTCATATCAAATTTTATAGACTAAAAGATTATGATCCTCTTTCACATCAAACATAAACAGACATCTCAAAAAATATATTATTTAGTAAATTCTTGCATACCTCCCATAATCTCAATTTTTAATAGCTACATTGCTGTTTATTCATGTTGGAACGAGCACAATACTTTTGGATTGAGGCACCTTTTTTAAAAAATAACGTATAAGTCATTACATAATTTAAGTAATTTTTAGCTTTTGCTTTTGTGTGCAAAAGTGAAAAAAATCTCATCTCACACAAATAGCCCCCTGTCATTCCGTTCTTAGATTAAAATCCCACTACACCCACTATATTTCTTACCCCCTCTTCTACATCTCTAAAAACCGGTTTCAAATATTCTGGAAAAAGATTTTGTTGAATATCTCAAAATCAATTAAAGACAACTTATTGGTACGACTTATTGTTAGAATATTTTGCACTGCTGCCATTTTTATAGAGATAAATTGTATATAGTTTAAAAAGAATTGACGTTCAATTAATATTAACTTTTTTCAATCTGAACAATTTCACACATGAGTAGTATAGAGGAGCGCATTCAAAATAATTAATGGGGGAATGTTGAATAATTTAGATGTTTAATTTACTTAATATTATTATATATTTATCATTTTTGTATTTCACATATTAAAATTGTTAATCAATAACTAAATGGATTAAGATGAAATAAAATTTAAATTGTCTGAAACACTTTAAAAATACTATATACTATTGTACCATTAAAACATTTTAAAAATATCTGTAGTACAACAACGAACAAAAATCTGTTAAAATATTCCTATCAAAATTAAATTATAATCTACGTTATTGAAAAATTATATGAATATCTAATCCAATTTCAATAAATAAATTTGGTATAATATATAATAATATTGGACAAAAATATTTCGATCATCTAGCAAATCTAGTTATTTAATTGATAAGTGGTGTAAAACGTTTGCGGCATATTTGTATCGGCCAATTTGAAGTTATATAAATGTTATTTATAAAAGATTTTGGCAATACAAAAATAATCAACAATGCCTACTTCCGCAGATGTTGCTACGGTATTATTGAAAATTACTATTACGTTAAATCTTGAAGTCTTATTATAATCTATTTCAGAACTAAATACATAACCTTAAATAAGTAAGAGTAGAACGCGATTATAACGATATAAATGGTTAGAAAAGTTATTTAAAAAAAAAGGATGAAATTTCATTGTGCATTAGGACATAATTTTTTAGTATGAATAATTTAAAATATAATTCTGTTAATTAAAGATACTGCTAATATATATGTTAAGTATTGACAATATGTGAATTATTTATTTATTACAAATTTTAGATAAGAGTACAAAGATATTTGAACTTGCCATTAATACAAAGATGCAATGAAATAGCAATTTTGATAGATGAATCGAGTACTGCAGAATTACAACACATGTTTCCAATTGTAATTGATTCATTATTTGGAATAACAGACAATATTGGTTGGGGACTTCATTGCATCACTTATAAAAAAAACCCACAAGAATATGAAACTTTAGGCAATTTTCTTAGTCCACAAGGACCAATATTTTCCTTGTGTTATAAATTACTTCCAGATTGTTATTTAAAATATAATTTTCCTGTATCATATTTGCCGGTATGTTATATATGTCTTATATGTAACAAAGTGTAGTTCTTATTATATTTTAATATTTTAATTTAATTTCAGTCAAAAATACGTTCAATGTTAGAAGAAGGTGTAATACCACCTTTTTATCTTGATAAAATTCGTGAAGATCAGTGTACACGTGCACCATCTGTTCTGTATATGAGTATCCTTTACTAGTATTACTATAATTTATAAGTATACATACAATGTTATTATATTTATTTAATATATTGTATGATTTTTTTAAAATGCTTAGTACTGATTTATTTATTACAAATTTAATTCCTTAATAATAATAACAATACATATCCTTTCGAGTATTATATCTTCCATTTTGCTTACCATCTGACAAATCCATGGCTACAAGTACAACAGCAGGAAAACGTTTGGATAAATTGGGAAACTGTTTATGTTCAACTAGCACACTGTTATTTACATCATTTTTTACCGAAAGATAACTCTCCTGTTTTCCCAATAATTGGACCGTACATAAAAAAAACACCACAACGGAAATTAATGCAATCGCCTGAAAATAAAAGGTAATCATTTTCATAATTAACTTATTAGTTTTAAAATTGAAATTAGTAGAGACTATTGTAGATTGCAAACTCCACGGCTCTTGAGGGCATCAATATTATCTCCAGGAGCTATAAGTCCTGTTGTAGGAGTTCCACAACAGCAATGTCTTCCACAAGTTTGGAGAAGTGAAACTGTAGTTCAGGTATTTCTTGATTTTTGGATGGAATACACAGAAGATCATGTAACTTCTCAGTTTAATGTTTCATATTCTACAACTATTCCTCAACGTGTAAGTAATATCTGTCAATCTTGCCAAATACAAGATTAGGATATTCTATTATAGAATAGTATTTATTTTATTCTATTTATAGCATAGTATTCATTCAGGCGAACATATTCGTCTTGTACGAGCATTTATAAAAACATTACATGAATTTGCAAATAGTGCAACTGGAGATAAAAGTGCTATGGATGAATTAAAAAGGTATAAATGTCATGAAATAAAGAAATTTATTTTAGCATTAAAGATAAATTGTAAGATAAAATAATAAATGTTTGATACATTTAATAGGATAATATTACCTTCGGTGCAAGGAAAAATATATACATTCTTAAGAAAGGCAATACATCACTGGCCATTAGATAGTTCCTTCCGATTAATTTTAGAAGCATGGTTAAGTTTTATTCAACCATGGAGATACATCCCTGATATAACATATACAAAAGAAGGGTATATATCAAATACATATTTCTACTCAATATTCACTATCTACTTGAGTTGTCAGAGTATTAGTATAATCATGAAACCTAAATTACAATATAATCATTAACTATATTTAATTATATTTTTATACTTTTAGTAAACCGAAGGAAGAGGAAAGGGGTAAAATACATGATCCATCAAGATGGATATCTTTTGTTGCACACAATTTGTTAGCCTATACAGCAATATTTCAGCAATTGTTACCGCGCTTTATGAGAACAGATCTAGTAGCACCAAAAAATGCATTAATGTTATTTAGAGTTACAAAGGTAAAAAGTTTTGTTTCGTTATTTTAATGTTTCAGATATTTTCATGTTATATTTTTAAAGGTTTTTTCTCAACCACATTTGGCAAAAATGATATGTGAAGTGGAAAACTGTATAGATGACGCTGGATTTAGTAAAGGTCGTATGTCAGCGAATCAGTGGACTTCAACTGTACGACAACAAATTATTGAATTAGAGGGTTCAATGTATCAATATGTTCCTATGTTCTCGCCAGCTACTATTTCACAAGTAATTATTGAATTTTACATGTAATAATTTACTGGAAAATATGAAATAGTTTTTCATAATGATAACTTGTAGGTAACATGGTTTTTAAGTATAATCAAACAGGCACATTTGACAGCAACTAGTTTAATAGATGCATTAGAAAAAAGACGAAGAAGTAGACGATTCTTATTAGCATTACGGGAATTTTTATATGGAGATGAATACTTTACCGATGACATTTGTATAGAAGAAAGACAAAGAGTACCAATATTTTTAGCTAATGCGCAACAACAACTTATTGATATATTTCAAGTAAATATATTCAAATAAATATGAAACTAAATTGATCATTTAATTTTTCTTTTACGAAAATTTCTTGCCAATAAGTTTTCTCTTTTTTTCAAGATTGCAGTAGAGGATATTCCTCAAGTTACAATTACTCCTGATCAAGAATATCATGAAAGTATCCTTTCTACTTCTATCCATCATCAATCGCAGGTTATTATTTTTTCACTTTATTGTTATTTAATAATCTAAAGTGAATCGCACAAAGAACTAGTGTAACGTCCAGTCAGCAACTCAACCCCTCATTTATATAATTAAAGAGAGAAATATAGAATACTATATTCTCTCGGGTCATATGCACCTCGTCTTTGTTGATTTACTGCATGGCAAGCGAGATCTTCTGAGACTTTCTGGGTTTTTAAAGCAATAGTTATATGAATCGCCGGGCAACGATCGTCCTGGGCAATCCATTTCGGGAAATTCTCTAGTCTATTCTTCGCGATCTGATGCCACAGGTTCCAAGAACCATGCAAGCACTTCCGTGCAATTATGGCGTGGTCCGGTTCCCGGAAAAATCCGGGGATACTATAACGTCAGCCCTTTGGGGAAGGAAAATCAAGCTCGCTTCTATGATTGATCCGTCGTCGGGCTGTGATAAAAATATATAAGCGACACAAACTTATTCATTCATTCGTTCTTCAGACTAATTCCCAGTCACATTCGTTCGTCACTTTTTAGTAAGACTTTCTAGTAATCAGAAGTTCTAGTTAATATCAGTGCCGATAGCTGTAAGTAATAATAAACATCTCCGTATCAAATCCCGCATTTCGTCGATTAACCCATTCAAAGGAAGAGCTACGCCTCCAAAAGCCTTGATCCCAGATAAACGTGGCGTAGGCCGTGTGATTCAAAAAAGAAGGCAAACAGCTCGTCCATTTCTAGGACTCGGTCGTAACACAAGTTTACAAAATAAGATCGATAGAGAAAGTGTTAGATCCTAACAGTGACTCGGTCGCAATTGGAAAGGAAAAGATGAAGATCGAAATAAAAATTATGATATATGTCGTGTGCGCTATCGCGCCGAATCCTCGCTCGAATAATATAGAACAGTCCCAATGATACAAGTGAAACATGCTCGAAATCCCGTGTCCCGTATCGCGCCTGAGACTCGCTCGGTCTCTCATTTCCAACATATTTTTATTATCCTTTTTTATACAACTGAAGAAAATAATTTTTTTTTCAGATGGACTCATCATTTGATTCAAGTAGACCTGGTGTTCTTGTTTCAATACAAGAAGGAAGACATAACTGTCGTTACATTGAATATATGGGAGATCCCGAATTACAGCCAGTACGAACAAATGAGTGTGCTTTTTTAGTTCGAAATTTGTATAAATTATGTTATTATATAAATAGAAAGGTAATTATTTTAAAAACTTTCTGTAAAGATATTTATAAATATTTTACTAATTTTTATTTATTATAGTATCAATGTGAAATAGCATCACTGTATGAAAGAAGAAATTTTATCGGCAATATTTGTCGACAAATACTTCTATCACCTACTACAATAAACCAGCTTCCAAAACGAACGGCAAATGGATTTTCTACTGGATGCGAAACACGACTCCCGCCTCGATTGAGTTTACGATTACTAGCTAATCATACTTTCCTTATATTCATATTTTTAGGATCTTTCATTGCCTGGATTATAAAGTGCGTTACTACTTTCTAAATATTTATCTATACTTTGATATTTAAACTTTAAATGTTTATCCATAATTTTATTCATTTTTAACAGTTATGGTGTCTTAACATTCCTTGGATTCATATTATGCATATGGTTTACATACATTATAATACGTGCAATTTTCGAACCTTGGATTCAATCGAACATAGATACTTTCAGACCAAATGCGAATATTTTTTCAATAAATTGAGGTACTGTATAATTTTATGCACGGTCAAAAGTAATTATAAAGTTATTTACTAAATTATATTTACTTTGTATACTTTTCTATATTATTATGATCAAAAAGAAATAATTTTTATATAATTATAATGATAAGTGTATAATATACTTATATTTTAATTTATTCGGTATGCATTTTTATTTATTTCATACTTTATTTAATACTTTTACTCAGACCATTATATGAAATTTCAGACGAAGACAATCTGCTTCCACCTTAATTTAAAAGAAAAATATTTTTCCCATATTAAATGTATATTTCATATTCGGGAAAAAATGTTTGTGTGTGTGTGTATGTGTTTAAATATTCGAATCTCTTTTTAATATTGAATGAATTTGTATTTAATATCTTATGCTAGAGTAATTATGTTAGATACTATGATTACGGTAAATGCTATTCTTCCTATAATATAAAAAACATTAACAGTCAGGAAAATAAGAAAATTTAGGAGAAAACTTTAATGTAAGGTAACCATTGGAGAAATGTCGTCAAGAGTTACCAGTAAACAAATTGCGTTATTTAAAAAGTGTGGAAGATTTTATAGGTTAAAGTAGAAGATTGACTGTAGGTTTTCTCTGTAATCTTTGAGAATTTTGACCAAATGAGTTTAATTTCTTGGTTGTACTATTGAAATGGTTTTCTAATCATAGCTTGTATTTTTTTAGTAATTCAATTATTTCTTCAACGACGGAAGTTATATTCAAGTATTTACGAATTTCATCATTTCTAACATACCAAGTCATTTACAATTGTTCTGAGTACGATATATATATCGCGATGTGATTTTTCATGGTCCTTGGAAGAGATGCTAACAAGGAGACCCTAGCAGGTGTAACTCCTATTTTGGCTTGAAGATTTCTTTTTATAAATTTATAAAAAGTCGTACATTTATAATAATGTTTAAACGATCATTTTTTTTCATGTATGAAATTTAATAAATCGGCTTACAGATCAAGATTAACTGATATACATCTATCTGCTATAATGAAGATTATTTTTTCTTAGTTTTTAAATCCAAATTTTGAAAGATTAATAAAAAAAAGAAAGCACCGACAAGTTTCCAGTAAAAACAATAAATGTTAGTTTTATAAATAAGTATATTAGTTAACAAAACACCACATCAATCATCAGTGATACTTAATAGCTGAATAACTTAACTTACTAAATTAAATATTATAGAGCTGAATTCGCTCAATTACATAATGTGTTTTAATTGCTATATTTACATCTCTGCATTCTCATTTCAAAACATAATTTTATAAATTTGTAAATGTAATGTACTTCACGTGAACTTACCAGTCGCTAAAGGGGCTACGTGGATTTGGAAGTTTCAAAAAAATTCATCTTTTTTTTATTTTTTTATTTGATAGTAGAACATGTTAAGAATATTTTCCCAAAGTTTTAAGTTAATCGAAGTAAAACTCTAGAAGAGGAAATTCCTTTTATTAGGCTCAACCGGCCGGGAACTTCAACTGTAATCACTTTTTTTCACAAAACTCTATTTTTAAAATCAGTGGATACGGTTTCTCAAAAACTAGTGCATCGATTTTATTGAAATTTTGCACACTTCTAAATAGAATTGACTAATGAATGAACGAAGTTTTTTCCCCTTTTGATCATAACTTATTTTACGAGACAATACATGGTATAAATATTATCGAAAATTGTACTCTTGCATATAACTCCCCCAAAAATTTAAATTTAGATTTTCTATTAATCCTTCGTTCAATCACAAACAATACTAATAGGGACGAGCCCTCAAAATTATTTGTGGGACAAGTTCCTAAAATTGGTTTGGACGAGCCCTCAAAATTTTCTATGGGATTAGGAGGATGTAGGAGTGGGGTTTCACATGTACAGATAATCGATAGTTAATATATTTAATGATAATGTCTCGCAATGCAACACTCTACAGTTCTTATTACAGCACAACAACAACAATAACAATGACTACACAACCGTGACTCTCTATGACCCTCTCTCACACTCTTACTACACTCTGTACTACAATCCTTTTCACAACTCTCACGACTACGAACCTTTCTACAACGACTCTTTCCCTAAACTGTCCTTATGCCCTTTTTCCCTATCTACCGGTCGCATTGTCGCGACCATACCGTCATTAGTGCCCTTACCCCAGGCAGTGACACTAATACCTAGTCGTATCTAGCTGTCCCGAATATTATATCCTACAGATATAACAGAAAATATTTGGTTTTCTGCTTTTAAATAAAGCTATCGCGAGTTATTATGTCCGCCGCGAGGATACTTTTTTCTACGAAGTCTCCGAAAACTAAGTCTCGACAACAAAATTTTATAAAATGGAATTCAAATATTGCTCTCTTAAATGCTTAAAACTTTAAATAAAATAATCCTTTAATTATATTAAACAAAAAATTAGAGAAAAATAGTACGTATCGTTTTTTCTGTAATCGGTTCAACGGAGAAAATATTTCCCTTACAAGTATAACACGAATACGAATCGTTTTTAATTTTGAATCAATAGAAATTTTGTAATTGGAATTAAAAACGAGTAGAAATTTCATTACGTAAAAAAAGAAATAGAACATTGAAGGGGAAGGAGGAATAAGAAAAGTGAAGAAGAAGAAACAAAAGAAGAAAGGAGATGGGCAGAAGCCAATGTGGCAATAGAAACCACATTTAGTTTCTTATGGTATATAGAAAGGCTTTTATTCGATCCCAAGAGGCCAGTTGTACTCTAGTTAAGGGACAACGAGCACGTCTGCACGTATTACGGATAGGATCGTTCTTCGTTCATTAAGACACGCGTTCGACTCTTTAAGCTGAACGATACATCTCGTTAAATATCAGTGATGTCAATTCAAAGAATAGAACATTCAATTCTTCCGGTTATATTCCACAACGAATTTGGCGAAGAGAACAAAGAGAAACAGACGAATCATCGTTTCCTTCTTCATTTCAAAACGTTTAAAGAAGAAACGGAAAGTTAGAAATGATGCACAAGAATTGTGATATATTGAATAGGAGTAAATTGATTTTTTTCTGTTGTCTTGTCTACAGAAGGCACGTGGAAAGCGAGCCACCGTACGAGGTGTTATTAAAAAATAAGAAAGGAACGGCATCATTCAACCTCGTATATGAAACCGAGAGAATACCTCGGCAGTTAGAGTATATATGAATGTATATAAAGTGACGGACAAGCAATTCTCGTTCTTCGTTTTCTTGAGGTCATTGACTGACAAAGAAACTACTATTATAGAACTCAGAAATTCAAAAAATTCTGAAACATTCATACAATTATTTGTTGCTGCCCGTTTACGGGTTAAGGGAACGAAATCCTTGAAATCCCTTGGAAACTTGACGATTTTTCTATTTTGTATTATAACTCGGAAACCATAAAAGACAAAAGAAAAGTATACATAGACAAGTTGTTTCTTTTCATGAGAACAATCATTTGGTAAACAATTTATTTATTGTTTAAACAGTTGAAGGAAAGTTATGAACTTAGAGCTTAACTCACCCGTGTCACTCGACACAATTAAATTGAAACCATCGCTGTAGAATTCATCAAACGTCCTGAAAAAGATTCGAAGATTCTCTCGCACCGAAACTCAAAATTTTAGTTTTTCCTTAACCATCGAACGAAGCTATCGTATAATAAACATATTTTTTCCAGCACTCGAACACTTTCATTCACTTTCCCAAGACGCCTACACATTAAATAGCCATGAATATGATAGGGTCAATTTAGATTGATAGTGCCCCTATAATATTGGACAAAACTTTTGGATTTTTTTTATACATCAAGACAAAAATACCAAGCTACAATAAATCATTGCATGTTACACTTGCATTGAAAACTTTGACAGAGACTTTAAAACAAGAGTAGTCTATCTGGTCCTTGTTCTTCATTCTTCTTGGACGGTAGGAATTTTTATCCGATACTGAAACTAATTTCCATTGTCACATTGCATCTACGATTCACTGACAGGACAGCTTGTCGTATTGTAGTGCGCATGGCGAGAATGGGTGTATTATTGGCCATCACTCGTGTCTTCGAGCTGAGTTCGTTTCATGATGGGGCTAGTATATAGTTAGTTTTATAAAATTAAATATGTGCCTAAGGCTTGAAATAAGTTTTATAAATTGTACATTGTAACTCATGTCTTTAAAAAAGGAAATAAGAAACCAATTCTCAACAAGAAGCCAATTTCCAAAATTAAGTTTCAAAATTCTATATAATTATATATAATAATTAGAGACGCTATAAAGTCTATCTAAAAAATAAACTTTTTGCGATTTGGTTTTTCTGTGGCGCCGCCTCTAATTTTCATTATTTTTTTCTTGAACATGAAAAGCATTTCAGCAATATCAGCGTATAAGTAAAAATATGAACTACAGTGGACTCTCATTTAACGCGCTCCTTTATAACGCGCATACAGCGCAATAAACGGTCTCGTATGACGCGTAAGGTAAATTTAACGTTTTCACATAGTTTCTGATTTTTTTATTTAAAAAACCGAAAGTATACGCTTACCTGTTGTTTATATATGAACAGTAAAGCAGACAATTTAAAAAAGTAACAGTTTATTATAAAGATATGATATAAAAGAAAAATAATTTTATTCAACTTTTAAATAAAATTTCAGTACACATGGTTAAAATAGATACTAGCAATATTCGATAACCGTTACAATTTGGAGAAGTGTTTGAAGTTGCATAAATTGGTCTAATAATGTATATATGTCCCATATAACGCGAATTCCTACTACACGGAAGGTCCCCCGCGTTATACGAGTATCCACTGTACCGACTCGCAATGTTGATAGATTTTAAAAATAATTATTGCAAAAACAAGCGTTTAAACAATATTGAGGCCTTTCTAAAAAACGTTCGAATGTCTGGCTTCAACTTGTTATTAATATTATAAACGCAAACAGCAACAGGTACAAGAATCAAGTTGCATTGTGAAGGTAAAAAAGATATCATTATTCTTACAAAAATTATTATTGCAAAAATGATCGTTAACGTTGTATCTGTCGCTCGCGAAGTAAAATTGTTCGTATCTTCTTTTGCAATATTTTATTAATAAAATGCAAAGTAGAACTCTGGTGTGAACTATAATGCATGGAAATCATGGAAAGAAGAAATATGCATTTCTTTTATTAAATCTGCATTTAATTATTCGCTTTAATACGTGATGATACGGTTAGTCGCTGAAATTAATTGTTATGTTACATTTATATTTTTTACTGTAATCGTGGCCATGGCCATCTTCACTATCACTTTCCTTTATGCGTACATGTTATACGAATTGATCGAATTGCTACCTGAGCTTTCTTGCTATTCTAACAACAAAGCAGTAGCTCGGCATATTTTCCGATAGATATCGTTAATATCTATGTATTATTGTTACATACAAATTACCAGGTAATTACGTGGTACGTATACATCCTACGTATTCATACCACTTTCTTAACTACAATACATTACTTATTGTCTACTCTAAATGTGTCGTTAAAGGCCAATTAAAAGTCATATTTCTACAGATTTTTCATGAAATAATTTCTTCTTAATAGAATGGTTTAGTTTTTTATTTATCATCGAAAAAATTCTGTCAAGGCGTATCTAATGATACATTAAGTTGGTGCATATGAAATGTCGGATTTTGATATATTGTATAATATATTTACTTAAAAATTCGACATCTCATACGCATCAACCTAATATTATACCTTAGCCTTCAGATGACCTCGAGCCCAATAATTTATAAATAATTGACAAGTTTTTATTTAAATAAGTGCATTGAGTTAGAAGGACAGCACTTTGAGTATACGTTAATAATATAAATAATACAATTAATGAATATATTTTGTTACCGTACTTCATTTTTTAAATAAAGTATTTTCCTTACAGCTTCATAAACTTCTTTAATTATTTGAAAAATGTTGAGTTCCTGGTCATCTGAAGATCACGATACTGCATATTATTAGATGCGACTTGACATTACCTTTGTAAAACTATTGTCTACAAAATCTTCGAAAAAATGACCTTGTGTTAATTTTGATTCATAGAGAGCAATTTTCCCCCTGAAATAAAATAATTTATCAAACTAAATTCACATTCAAAATATAATCCATCGTGCCTATGTTTTGTAATAAAAAAAATACGCGACTAAAGAGATATGTATTACATTCATATTTAATTGCCGAATTACTTGTGTTATCAATAATTCACAAAATATCACGCTTGGATGTTTACGTAGTATAGATTTACTACATCATACTTCATCATCGCTTAACGTTCTACACGATGTCCAGCCTCTACCTTTTTTTCAGCTACACTACACGAGCACCCGCTAACTGCCTTGGTTCCACCTCCACCCATACGCAGTACCTTGAGTTCCGCATGTGTCACGAGCCAGTCAGTAACATGCGACCGGGTTGAAAAGTCGGACACGCGTTCCTGTTTCGCTTCCTTAACGCTTCCCCCGCGTGTGTCTAAGGAAACCCAAGGATGAGAGAAAAAAGTAAATAAAGAAAACAGAAAGACGAAAAAAAAATAATAAAAAATAAAAAACGCGATCACGTAATAACGTGAATACCTAACTCTCCACCAAAATGCCTCTTAATCCTGGACGAATTAACGTTGATATTTAATAATTAATGGAGTGAGTGTTATGAAGTGATATTAATCATGAAAAACTGTCAATGATGTAAATCGTGAGATACGTCTAAATCGCTGTGCAAGCTACTTGCTTTATATTTTCTATTGGAAAAAAAAATAATAAATGCGATACTTTTGTGAAAAAGTCGGTAGGTAATTCGACAGAAACTGTCGTGTGCTTATGGTTATGCTCCGTTTCGTTGATTTCAAACAGAATCGCAGACCGTCGGAGTAATATTTTTAATCAAGAGACAATTCAATCAATGAATAAGAACGCGAGTTTCAAAAGTCGAATGTTTCGAAATACGCGGTAATAAGGACAATGAAGTGCGCGGATTAACACGCTGTAATGTGTTTTGCGTTTGTTAAGTTATCGCATGCTGTAAAGCGATTAAATCCCATCTGCTACTTATCCTCGAAGAATCGAATGTTTGCAGAAATTCATGTAAGATCGCGATCGATTAATCGTACTGAAATTTACGATCTGTCGATCATGAAATCATAAGAGAAAGAACTATTTTTGAATAATATATTTTTAGTTAGACTCGGTGGATAATCATAGTAAACGACGTCTTGCGTGTGGTACTTTCCATGTTTTCACTTTTATTTGCATAAAAATGGATCTAGTTTTAATCATTTTTATGATTAATAATCTATAATTTGACGAATACTTCTTTATGCATAGCAATGTATCACATGAATATTTACGAAACTGATTTTCTACAATGACTCAAATTGTATTAAGTTGTTCGGAAAGACATTTCGTTCTTTTAATGAA
>JAITYT010002890.1:20218-59597 GCA_025433975.1 Liostenogaster flavolineata | reverse complement strand
ATATATATATATATATTATTATCATGCAATAATATTGTTACAATAACTACTTTATTAAATTAATTAGGTTATTTGAATATATTTATATTAATATAAAATTATTACAAATATGTTAAAGAATAATAACATAGTAAAAAAATATTTTAATATAACACAAAACTAAATTTTTGTTTTAAATACATATTACGTTATAGCAAAGCATGAGTGCACAATATTTGAAAGTGTCGCGTAATATTTCTAGTACTTCTGACATAAAAAATAAATATCAGGAAGATTTTCTTTGAAATTACAAGTTTTATGAAAAAAAAAAACATTTTTCTATGTGTCAAATTTTGCCAAATTTCAAAGTCATTGGCGTTTTTTTCTACGAAATTGGACACTTTATTTACCACTTTAAAAACAGTAAAATGACAAAAATGATATATGTCGAACTTTCTCAATTCAAAATATTTTATTCTGAAGGTAATAAATATTACTCTATTAACACACTATGTGTAGATATCATAGCTCAAGCATTATGAAGCTCCATTCGTAGATGGAGGTCAGTAAAGTCGGTGAATATCCACTGTCTACAGAACATTAAACATCGTTTGAATAGATTGCATGTTTAACAAAGAGAAAACATTGATTCTAATTTTTATTAGCTATTGAGCCAAAAATAAAATACAACTCAAAATTTATGCTAGAAAAATACGATTATATGGGAAGAACTCCTATATAAAAATAAAAGCCACACACATATTTTCATTCACATTTAAATAAATCTACTTACCATATTTGTTCAAGAGATTGCGCATCAAGAAACTTTCTACCTAATGGTGATTCTTGAAGATCTCGTAAAATATTTTGTACACAATATTTAGTATTGGAAGGCGAATTATCACAGTCAATTGCATATTTTAAATAAGATTTTATAACATCTTGTATTGGAAGTAGACCATCTTTACGAAAAACTGAACAATTTCGTTCAGCAGAACGTGCAAGCATAACACTGTTACATCCTGTTAAGTTTTTAAACCTGGAAATTATAATACATAAACAAATTGTATTGTTTGAGCAAAATTATGTATTTTGTTAATACATAATATAATATACATATATATATAATATAAAAAATACGCGAAACATATTCACATGCATATTATTTAGCCTGCAGTTTTTATACTTCGTTAAAATTATTAAATATATTTTTTAAAACTTATCATTGTTATTATATCCGTATAACTACTAATTAAAAAAATTAGAATTTATTATGACTCATAACATAAATCTTACATTTGTAACATAATAAAGTAATAATGTGATACACAAACTTATCATTTTTGAAAAATGAGAAGATAAAGTTTGATAACGATATGAAAATAAAAGGATAATATTATATTTGATTGCTCCTCCAATAGACGTAGAAATAATTACAGTAACAACTCCATGCGTATAATGTCTAGTTATTGTTTAGATCTCATGCTAGTACTAATTTTGCAATATCAGTCATAAATTCAGAAATAATGCAAATCAATCAATAATTTTTTCAAAAATGGCAAGCCATGCTATTAGTTTAAATTATTATACTTATTATTTAAAGCATAAGATTCAACAAATTTTCAAATTTAGATAATCTAGTGCAATAATTCCCAAACCTTCTTCACTCACAGTATAGGAGTAAAACCATTCTGGTGCACTTTCTATACAACTTCGGAAACTTACTGACATTACATAAAACTAGAAATTTATATAATTTAAACTACAAAACATTTATATAGTCTTAACTCTTTATTTAATGAAGAAAGATTATTAACTATCAACTAATTCCATATCAAATTTATATTATTACAGAATAGACATAAACTTCTGTTAAAAACAAATGGCATGCGCCTATTTCTTTCTCTTTTCCTCTATGTCCTTAAATGTGTAATATCAGTTTGAGGTGTAAACGAGTAAAGGTCAGAAATAACCATACTCAGCATGTATCGTTGCATCTCATATTTTTTAATAGAAATCTATAATTGATCTGTAACGATTTAAGTGTGAGGTCTACTTGTCCCATGTTAAGTAATATGACAAATTCTTGTTCCATAACTAATGGTAAAAACAAACAGTGATTCTTTTTGAAAAACTAATTTGAAAAAGTAGAATAAATTTTTGTCATAAAAAGCTTTATTTTCGAAAAAAATAAATTTGAAAACTCCGCGCAGATTCGTTCTACTCTTTGAATGACCTTCTGATCAGGGTATCTACAATTAGACAACCGTTCTCTATAATAATTAGCCACTGCCAAAGCATTATTATCACAGGCACCTAAAGTGAGAATTATATCAGATAAGTTACCATGTTGACAGTATTGCGAAACTAAAAGTCTCATTTAATAAACAGAAGAAGAAAGTATAACCGATACAAGATATATTATCATATTAGCAATGTCTGTAAACATGCCAAAAAACACAAAAATATTCAACAAATGTTCAAACTTATTTTTTTTTTAAAACGAAGCTTTTATGAAAAAAAAATTGTACATTTTGTATTCAGTTTTTCACATAAAATCACATCAAAATGATGTGCAACAACCACATTAGAAGAACTTGTTGCTCTATTCTTATTTGAGTAATTTGTCATTTTAATAAATATAGTCTGTATACATTTTTTACGAAATTTATTTTGCAATTTTTCATCTTTTTAAGTCCCTTTTGTGGCACATTTAAATATGGAACATCAGCGCACCGCGGTGCATTATTTGGGAATCGTTAATCTAGCGCATACTATTGCATTATAGTTTGCCCAATTATTAAAATCGTATGATTCGAAACGAACTTCGAAGTACTCAATTCAAAATTGAAATTAAGTTTAAGATCTCTTACAATTTTAAATAATTATATAATACAGTGTATAGTATTATATAGTGCACGTATCAGCATTGTATTACAAGAAGTAACAAATATTTCCTTTATAATTATAAATACTGTGAAATTTAATATAAATTGCACATGTTACAAGAAAAATTGAATTTTTTTTCACGCTTGTTGTACTTGAACAATGTATACAGGTTACATAATAAATTTATTATACAGGGTATCCCAAATTTAAATAACCAACTGAAAGAGTTTATTCTACATATAAGAAGAGACAGATTTTATGTATGATTAAGAAATGCTTCGTTACATAATAATAATCAAATATTATATGCATGAAATAAACAACTATATATTTTCGTTACAATGCAAAAAATGTCTAATTTATTTATCTAATCTGCATAGATACATATCCTTTATCATGTCAGTTCGGTTTCACTATTAAATAGTTTTAAATAATACGAGATAATCAAAAGTAATTAACTAGTATTTTTAAAAACTCTTCAAAATGTTGTCTTTGTATTGGGATAGAACCTTGACATTAATTGATAATGCAAATAATAGAATAATGGAAATATTAGAATTTCATTTTTAATTGTTTGCACTACTCCTTAATACGAAGTAATTTCTATAGTATAAACCTTAAATACAGTTATTGTCCACGCTGGTTTAAAAGAACCTCTTAGTAATTTTTTACTACAACTTTGTGATATGAAGTGCAATATAAAATTCATAGTATAATTAAAATCATTCTTAATTATAATACACAAATATCAAAGTGCTTCAAGAATATCCGAATATTTACTATGTAGGTTAAAAAAAACTGAAGGTTTTGTATTCAGTATCATCTTGGAAGATAATATTTCTCCGTCTCCGAGTAGAATGCGAAGAAGGAATCTGTAGATTATACAAATTTTCTTATCAATGAAGCCTTGAATTTAAGGCAATAGTGATATATCGAAGAGTAGGATATTATGTCAGTCGTAAAGTATGCATAAAAAATAAATACGCGATCGAAAATCTGCTAACTCAACATTAATGAAAACGAACCATTTCATTGCTTGTAAAAATGTATTGTTTTAAAGTGTCTCCAAAAAACAGACACTCAACTGATGTCTCAACCCTAACCCTTGGTTTGAAAATTTTAAGTCCGTTAAGCTTTCAATTTAATTTATTATGTGGCGTATATTTATTAAATTATTTGGGGTTTACACCTACTTTTTTATTCTAACCAACCAAACATTATAATTCCGTCTTCTTCCTTTTAGAACGACAATATGTGATTTATTCACATAGGATATTTTCAGGATAATCGAAAATTATCTTTGAATTGATCGATCAGCAGTTTGACAAATTTGTAACGAACCATACATTCTTCATTATTTATTTCTTTTGAAGCTCGAAACAGTATGTTGAAATTAATGACACACATTTCTAGTCACGAAGAGTAGTTTTCTCCACCATTTCAAATTTTTTCGCAAAAAACAATATGCGGAAACATATTGATCTACATGACTTACATCACTCATCTTTGTAATATAATCTGGAATCATTTCAGGCTTATTTATTGATGTAATATTTCAACTGCATAATATTATTGATTTCATCTCTGCATAATGGAAACTACTGAACACTGTAACGTGTGAAGTAATATTAAACACACTTCACGCATTCCTTGTTAAAATAGTTTGATATTCTTTTACAATAAATTACAGTATAGTATGTATTGTGAATTAATTTTCGGTGCCATTAGATGAGAAAACTTCAAGGAAACAAATATTTCTCAAAAATTTGAGCTCTCATAAGTTTATTTTATATAATTACAGAAGCATCTTTCATATCCCCAAAAAGAGGACATCCGAGTGGTGTGCTATACTTTCGATTGTAAAGGGTTAAAATAATAAATTATACAGTTAATATATTTGTTTTGTCATCGCCTTCACGATGTTAAACAGAAAAGTAAACTATTTCATTTAATAAAACATTATTGCTTGTTTCCGAAAATATGACCTTAAGATAACCTTCACCAATATTGGCCCTAAAGTAGAATAATTTTCTTCCGTAGCACTTAATTGGATCTTTACATATAGCAAAGTAATTTAGAGTGATAAAGATAAGTAGGGCACCCTGTATAGTCAAATGTTTTGAATTCGTTGTCTGCATTATAATTCGTTGCTATCACACAAAGGCTATAGCGGGATAAGATAGTCAAAAGTACCCTTAAGCCGATTTTATTTCGCAGTGCACTATTCGATAACGTATCAAAAGAAACTATGTTGTAAGTTTTAATTTTGTATCTCAACAGCAAGAATAGTTATAAAGTAAAACTCAATTTTCATTTTTTACCCCTTTTTCCTATTTAAGGCATGGAAAAATTCCGAAAAAAATCTGGGGCATTATGGAAAATGTTAACTAAAATTGTAAATTTTCTCAGATTTTTTGTTATACAAAATGTGAGAAATAAAAAACTGTGCGAAGTGTGAAACGAATAAAACAAATGGCAACAAATGCCGACAAAACTTCCGCATCAATTTCTGATGAAACGGCTGAATTTTAAGTTGCTTTAATACTTTTTATTCCCACAATTAAAAAATATTTAACCTTAAAATTCGAAATCAAGTGCAATTTCGCGGCCACTTTTTTTCACAAATCTTCACTGATCTGAAAATGTAGAATACACCTGATAGCCAATACCAAAAATTTGTTTATACCCTGTATAAGCAGTAATTTAAAAATTATACAAAAATATGCACATTTCTTACTTGCAATTTGCTAATGAATCGTAAACATACTTTGAAAAACATTGCACTAGTCCATTGTTTGACTGACGCCAAAAATATACTTACGCATTTACATCAAATATTTTGCATACTAAATACTTAATATTCCTCATATCCTTATATAACTTTGATATCAGGTGTTTACTGGATCACAATCTATGAAAATGTATAGATTGTCGAAAATATATCTAATTATGAGTCTTATTAGCTATTATTATTAAAAAATCAATATCCTATGATTTCAATTTTTATTAGATGTACAAATGATACATTTATTTCGTAAATTGTACTAAGTACATGTACCAAAACTTGTATACGATATGTGTTCATATATTTCTATGTATAATATAATTTATATATATATATATAAATACTTAAAATTTATATTAAATATTAATATTTAATAGAACATTAAAGCAATCAACACAGCAACTTATAATAATGACCTGAATAAAATAAAATTTGATGCACATACAAAATATACAACAGAAAAAACAAAATTAAAAAATATATTTTACATTTTCATTGTAAAAATCGATAGATTCATCAATATATTGCACGACTCTCTTATAATACAATTAATTTGCACCATGTTATTTCCAAATTCAGTTATAGAAATACTTCAGGACAATACAAAAGATATAGCAGGAAAAGATGGTCAAAAAACCCCTTAAGCCGATTATATTTTACAATGCACCATTTGATAGTTTAGCAAAGAAATCATGTTGTATCAAGTTTCAATCCTGATTTTTTCTTTTGTAACAATATGTTCATTGCTTCCAATAAAATATATTAATAGGTGAGGTACAATAAACCTTAAACGTATCAAAAAAAAAGATAACAATATATACAAAGATAAGACTGAAGACAAAAAACTCTACATCGAGCACGTATAGTCTTAATAGTTTGTTGCTAATTACACTTACACTTAATGGTAATATTGGTTACATATATAGATTATGGATATATTAGGTCTATCGGAAAATAATCAAAATTAGATGATGATATCTTGAAGGCAATGATGGATTCAGATTCTCGTCAAACAATTGAGGAATTATCATTGAAAATTGGCTGTCCATGGCCTACAGTTCAAAATCATCTTCGTCGCATAGGAAAATTTAACAGGAAGGAATTTGAGTTCCTCGTGAATTGACGGAGACGGCATTCGATCAACGGCGTACCTTCTGCGCGTCTCTTTTATCTCGGTATGAAGCCGATCCGCTTTTATGACGAATAGTAACTGGAGATGAGAAGTAGGTGCTATACAATAATCCTGTACGAAAAAGACAATGGCTTACTTCCGGAAAAGCATCTGTTCCGAGATTTCGACCATCACTAACAATAAAGAAAGTCCTAGTTTGTGTGAACTTTTATCTTATCCACTCTATTCACTAGATCTCACGCCGTCGGATTACTACCTTTTCATATCGTTAAAGCTTACATTAAGAGGTAAAACATTTAACAATATTGGAGAAGTGAAAACGCGCTTGGAAACGTTTTTCAATGAAAAATCGAAGGACTTTTTTAAAAGGAAGATCGAACAACTGCTTTTACGCTGGCAAAATGATGGAAATTATTTTGTTGATTAGTATTAAAGGTTTCTTAAATAAATATTTTTCGCCAGCAAAAAAAAGTTTGATTACTTTTTGGTCCCCCCAAATACTATCCGAAAAAAAATTATTTACAATCTATAGAAAGATAGGATAAAAAAAACTATATAATCTGCTGTTATTTCATGGGAAGAAACGAAAATATTAATAACATATTAATTTGAACAAGCATTGAACAAGTCAGAGTCATAAATGTAAAGAAATTTAAGACACAAAGGTCCTTACCCGAAAAAACGATATTGCTGATATTTCTAGTACAACTCTCACCGGAGAAAAAAGTAGAAAAGTTAAAAGAAGCAAAAGTTTTCTTTCACTTCGCGATGAAAAAAGTTGCATACAATCCAAAAAGTACCAACGCATCAGTTACGCAAAAGGCAAATTACAATTTAGAATACAGTAAAGAAAGGGTTGCGGAGCCTTACTGCGTTAACTGTCAGCAGATAGATCACTCAGCCTCGTAAGGAGGATGCCGGAGACTCGCAAAATTAAAAAATAATAATTAAGGAAGGGAAAGAATTCCTACAGAAGGAGAAAAAGATAAAATCTTGCAAAGATTTTTTACGACGGACAAATCATTTAACGCGATCATCTCCGGTAACGGAACAAACGGTTCAACGGCATTCGTACCGAAAAAAAGAGCGACGCGCGGCCATGTTACAGCGATAAAGAATACCTGCAAGAGAAAGAAACATCAATTCAATAGTCTAAAGATACTCTCGATAAACGTGAATTCGTTAATAGCCAATGAAAGGCAAGTATCATTCTTGGATAATATCGAGCTAAATAGCCCGAAGATCGTACTTCTGTGAGAGACAAAACTAGGCAATAAATACGTCTTAAACTTCACAAATTTTAACTTAATTTAGATTTTAACTTAACTGATAGAACTAATGCTGAACAGAGTAGAGAAACAACCATTCTAATTCGCAAGAGTTTAAGTCTCGTCAGGCCTTACAGCTGAAAAATAGTATTAGCCTCGAAATCGTCACGAGGTTAACGTTCAAAACAACTGTAAATATTTCTTTATCGCGATCTACGCGTCGAATAACAATAAAAAAGAATTCATGATGGAACTTAATAGACTCTTCGAAGACCTGCAGCTAAACGAGGAGTAATCGCCTCTGTCTTTTAGCTGAAGATCTAAACGCAAAACACGCTGCATGGAGCAGCAACCCGCTTAACAACGCACGTGGCATTGCGCTTCATAAATGGTACCAAGATAACCGTATACCGTACCGGATAGAGTTATTAAGCACGGACGTACCGTCCTTCCCTAATAGTAGGACGGGTTTAGACATCTGCATCGCAGGCAGCAGAATTAAGGTCTGCAATACAGTCAACGGTTTATTACGGTCCTTCAAGTTCGACCGCGACCATTCAGTTATTCATGCGAATTGTATCGCATATAATTAGACGATGGTACAATATCTATAAGATACAACAAGGCAGAGTGGGTTTTGACAAAAAACAGCGATCTCAACATACCAAACGACAGAAACTTAAACACGGACGAAATAGATATCTTCATTGGCAGACTCAATTAACAAATAATACAAGTAACCTAACTCGATCCAACGAATTAATGAGCTTCGCGGAGACTATCTGTCCTCGATACAAGTGACAAGTATCGAAATAATATGGAAAAATATTGGTGGCTACAATAACAGATAATAATAACAATAAAAATGGTCAATATCTCCGCCGTCTGTCATACGGGAATCCGAGGTGTAATTCCCTATCAGAGAGATAAAATTTTTCATTGAATTTCCTTGATTTAAACGAGAATTTTTACTTTTTTCAATGTATTTTAGTATATGTCACTAACATTTTCGTTTCTTCCAATGAAATAACAGCAACTTGTATAGTTTTTTCCCGTTCTTCTACAGATTGTACATAATCCTTTTCCAAATAATATATCCATAATCTATATATGTAACCAGTATTATCATTAAGTGTAAGCGTAATTAGCAACAAACTGTTAAGACTACACGTGCTCGATGTGTCTTCATTTTTATCTTTGTACTTATTGTTATCTTTTTCTTGATACGTTTAAGGTTGATAGTTTTCATCTATAAATATATTCTATTGGAAGCAATGAACATATCGTCACAAAAGAAAAAAACCAGGATTGAAACTTGATACAACATGATATCTTTTGATAAACTATCGAACGGTGCATTGTAAAATATAATCGGCTCAAGGGTATTTTTGACCATCTTTTCCTGCTATATCTTTTATATACATGATATACATGAGGTGGCTACGCATTTTCCATTACTGTACATAGAATGTCGGATATGTTTATTTAGTCTGCGTGGACACATTCTATATCATTTTTAATTGCATTTTATTATTTGTTTTTTTGAAGATATACAAATGATATCAAGATTCAATATGTATGTGTATGAGCGTTCAGTTGGGAGAGTGCGATAAATCTCTTGTTTTATTTGTTTCAAGTCAATTCGAAAGTGTACGTTCTATAATATGCTTCTCGGCTGTAAAATAAAATGTAATCAATCTTATTTAAATAAATCTTTTCGTTACCATTACACATTGGATACATTAATCCATCTTCTCCAACATTTCTAGCAATTAATTGTGTTATTGCTACGAACGAAAACCGTACGCTTCGTATCAGTATAGATTTAAGACTACACTTTCTTCGATCACTTTCACGGAAAATTAAATTTAGATTTAGATTTTTCAAACTAAATATCGAGACATCATGCACAGCGAGTATTCGGATATTTATGGAGCATGAAGATGTTCGTATACTTTAATTCATAATTTTAATAATATTCTAAATTTTGTACTATATTTCATATCGTAAACTTGTAGTTAAAAATTATTAAAACAATCTTTTGAACTGGTACGAACATTATTTGTATTTATGGATTATGTTGTAGATATTACTTCGCATTAAGAATTAGTACAAATTAAACGACTACTTACTTTATTTACTTACTTAAATTACTTAATACTTAAATTACGCGATTATTAAAATTCAATAAAATTCCAATATCCCTATTATTCTATTATTTTCATTATCAACTAATGTCTAACTGTGTTCAAATACAAAGACAACATTGTGAATAAAATCTTTAAAACTTGTTAATCATTTTTGATTATGTCATATTATTTTACAAATATTTACTAATGACATATTAATAAATATTTAATTTTATACAAATTATATAAACAAATTCGACCTTTTCTGTACTGTAATTAAATTGCATGATCACCTATTTCATGCATAAAAGATCTTTAACAAAGTATTCCTTAATCCTATATAAAATATATATCTCCTTTTAATGTGTAAACTCTATCGTTCGATCCTCTAAGTTTGAAACACCCTGTGTACAAAGGAACTGATTTTACAAAACAAGATGTTTTAACAAAAGTAATTTGGTATATAAATATTGATATAAACACAGTCACGACTAGAATATAAATACACCATTGCAGCATTAAAGGTCACATAGACATAGTGTGAGCAAATCCTACTTTACTAGATTACAAACCAAAATAAACACATTTGAATCAGCCCTCAATGTAAAAAAAATAGCACTTTTTACATTTTCAGACTATAGTCCAATTGAATACATATTTTCAAGTAATCAATAACATATTTTATGAACTTCGTAATGAAAAAGAAAATTATTTAAATTATATTCAGTTGACTCTACAGAAATACAATATTCAAAAAATATAGTCCCCGAATCTTTCATCTTGCAATTTTTATTTTAAAAACTATTTGAAATGCATTGTATTTCAAATACCCATTGACCTGAATAATTTTAGGGCATCGTAAGTGCATATGAAGTAACATAAGAAATATTAAGTAATACTGATGCAGAGTTTATTAGATGATTAAAAAAATGAACTTATAACAATAAACAAAGAAATTCATAAAAAGACAGTTTACATAATTCAAAATTATACTCATTCGTATAGGTATAAATGGAAGTCATAGTGCTTTTTCCAAAGTAACTAAATTTATCTAATTTTCGCATTTGTTTTGATTAATTGTATACATATAGATTTTGTGAACAAATGCAACAGTAAAGAACATATAATGATCAAACTCCTAATTTTTCGAAATTTTATTATCTTCAACGAAAGGATATAACTTCTTTATCAGCAACTCATTGAACTTGTATTTTATATGCTACCATAATATACATAGAAAAATATAGCATTCGATTTTAAAAAATTATATCAACTTTGAAATCTGTCCCACCATACATACTCATATAAAAAAAATACAACTACATCACATTTCTTGCTCCATACACAACTTTTGTTAGAACATTTGTTAAATAAACTCAGTCCTTTATGAGATAATCCAATGTTGTAAAATAAAGAAAATATTGTATATTACATGTAACAAGTATATGTACCACATCAATAATAATGCAATACTCATCAAATTAAAAATGATTGCCTCTACTATAACACTGTGCCTAAAATTTAATTTTTATTTAAAAAATTACAGTTACCTGAAAATATCAGAATAATTTTGTATATCCCGTGATCCACCATTTGCTATTATTGGTATTGGCAATCGATCTGAAATTTCCCTTAACATATCATTTCGATTTGGATGCTGTGGTCTCTCTTGAACTGTACGACCATGTATTGCAATAGCAGATATTCCTGTTGAAACTAAAGTCTCACAAAGATTTAAGGTCTTTTCTGTATTTCCTAATACACGAATTTTGCATGTTACTGGAACATTTAAACCATTAACCAATTTTTTTAAAATGTCTTTTGCTTTTTCAGGTTCATTAAGAAGTGCTGCACCCATTCCTCCAAGGAGAGAAAATTTCTTTGGACAACCCATATTGACGTCAATGCCAGCTACATCAGCTTCTACCATTTGTGCAGCCTTAAGAGCTCTTATTGGATCAGAGGTACCAATTTGGAGAACTACTTTGTCTCGCTCACGTGGACAAGTACGAAAAATAATTGTTCCATCTGTACTATCAATAAAGTCAACCGTCCCAAGAACAACTGAAAGCAAATATGAGAATAATGTAGAAGTTAAAAGAAACTATATCATCTATAAATTATATTTTGACTTTTATTATAGTAATCATATTTTTATAACGCAACATTTCTAATTTAATATTATATAATTTAGAATTATTTATTATACATATTTATCAGTAAGAACTAAATCTTAAAATACATTTTTTTCTATATTTTACTTCTTTATAATTAACTGACTAATGTACTTACGATTTTCTCGTCGATATGAACGGATCAACTTCCAATCAATAAGTTCTTCGGTATACACAATATCAGCACCATAATCCAAGGCAAGCAATCGCATCGGAAGCGTACCAATACGAACCATAGGGGCCAAAATAAGTTTATTTTCATAATTTAAGGCCTTCTTTATAGATGTTGATATCTCTTTCTCCATTCTATTATAATGTTATTCAATTAAATTTCATAAATAATCACATATTAAAACAGTTTTTCATTAAATTTTTGTTTGAAACTACGTTTTGTTTTGAACTAAAGTGCAAATTAATCATATACTTAGTTAACCTAAAAGGTTTAGAAAAGTTTGAACTTTTATCGAACTCTCTTCGTATACTCTGTGGCGGCTTACAGACTTGTGGCGCCGTCGTTTCTGTGACGCGAGACACCCGACTCAACAGAGCGTTGAATGCGTCGCCTAGAAGACGGGCGTGGGATTAGGAGAAATGCTACGCGTAGTTTCTTATCCACGGCAAATCCTTGGCAAATCTACGTTTCTTTTGAACTTGAACGCTACTGTTCATTTTGCTGATGATCCTGGCTCACATGATTGTTTTACCGGTCTCTTATAATTTTCGCGGAATAGCTTTAAACCACCTTTTCTCATTGCAAAACCTTTGGATTCTATTTTTTCATCTCACAACACTTTCTTGCATTGCTACTCTTAGAGATCAAATTATCTTCCTCGAGTCTCCCTTTCCTATTCTTAATTAATCTCTAGATGGGAGTCCATTTCTCCCAAGGAGCCTTAAATAGGAAAAAAGGGGTAAAAAGCGAAAATTACATTTTACCCTGTAACTACCCTCCCTGCTGAGATCCATGATTAAAACTTGATACAACATAGTTTCTTTCAATAAACTGATGATGCGTTAAGAGATAAAATCGGATTAGGCCACTTTTAACAATCTTTCTATATCCTTTCTTCCAATAATCCCGGTAACATTTCATTTAAGAATGCCCATTCATATTTATGTCCATTCAAAATTCCACCGATAAAAATAATGCGATTACGAAACGCGATGGTTGACAAATTCGATCTGGACGTTTCTCTGCGTAGAGCTCATATACTTTTGTGCAATTTTACCTGACTTCGCCAATACACAAAGTCACATCGATTTTTTTGTTATTAAAAATATTTCCAAAAGTATTCTCACGCTCTTGAAGCTGAAATTATCAACAACATACTGAAATCTGATGAATAAACTAAGATATCGAAAACATAAATATTCCTATAACGATCGCGACGTGTTTATTTTGTTTCGCGCTTCATTTATCATTTATTTTTATGTAAAGCTTTCTCCTTATAACTCCATAAATTCTTAATCCTTTGCAAAATTTTTGACTAGAGGTTACCTAAAGATCAAGGCATAACACATCAATGAATGCATTTGACATGGACATCCAAATGGACATAATACTTAGAACCCTCGACTGAAGGATTACAAATTGTTTTATAATGTCCCAAAATTATTAAAAACGCTACCATAGTCGTCGAATCTTAACCCTATTAAACATTCATGGAAGAAGTTAAAAGTTGAATTAAAAAAAATTATAACATTAGAAAAAAAGAAGAGGCCAGAAAAAAATTGTGGATGCATGAAAAAATATTTAGATTTTAATATCAAAATTAGTTGAATCAATGCTAGGATTTTTGCAAGCAATCATAGGTGTACAAGGAAATGCGTGCAATATTAATATAACGTAATTTTGAAAAATGTTAGTTTTTAAAAATAACTATTATTTGCTTGTACACTTAATTTGACACAGCCTTAAGTACGAAACGAACTTATATTATATGAAGTAATTATAATTTATATTACTCATTAAATATAAAGTTGCTTCATTTAATTTTATTTACTGAACTAAGTTTTATATAGCTTTTATTTTCCTAAATAACAACATATTATTTTGCTTGATAATCTTTGATTTATATGTATGACCACTCTGATATAAAGATTTAGTATCACTCCACGTACGATTACTTTGTGGGATAACTAATAAATCAAGAATATTACTAGCCAACTTTGGCATAATAGGGTATAATACTAAAGCTGCCACTCTCACTGATTCTAGAGTAAGGCAAATAACAGCTTTAAGTTCTGTAATAGCATCTAGGTTATTTGTTTGTTTACATAATAACCAGGGTTTATGATAATCAAACATTTGATTTGTATTATGCAATGCAGCCATAACGGCATCCACCAATGAGTGTAAATTATAATTTTCATAATGTTGCTGTGCATTTGTACCCAAAAGTTCTATATTCTTCATAGTTATGGCAGATATATCAGATTTTAAAACATTCATATATTCAACTGGATTTGGGATTTCACCTGTTGGATTTACTGCCTTTCCTGTAGATCGATTAATTAAATTTCCCAGAGTATTGGCAAGTTCAGAATTTAGTGTATTCTGTATATTAATTTGACTAAAATCTGAAAAAAAACCAAAAACGATTATATTTAAATTTAATCAAATAATAATACATAACAATTAAGTATAAGTATTAATAGATATTCCTTAATTAAAATGATTTTATACAAATGATAAGAACGCAGACTACGAGTTTCTACTTAACAGAAAAATAATGTAACTATATTAATGCACTTCTTTTATAATGTACTTGTACATTATAATTGTATAATGTACAACATGTATTCAATTAAGCAATAGTCATACGAGTCAATTAAAGGATTAGTCGACAGCGCAAGTAACCACTTGCACGCCATAGGGACACTAAGGTATGAAGTTGATAGTACATCCTGGTGCACCATACCCTTGCTCAAAACATGCTTGATTCCATCACCCTAGATGAAGGGAGGAAGAAATTTCTAAAGGGTCATAAAGATATTAAAATGTCAAGCCTCATGGATTATCTAAATGAAAAATGCAGACTTCCCAAGATGGTCAAGCTTGCAGAATCATTGCTACTGCCAAGTGCAAAGAAATTTATGTGCTGCTGGGAAATCGGCGACAATCACACCTGTAAGCAGTTCCAAAACATATTTTGGGACATAGAACAGGGCTCCACCACAAAGGACCCTCTTGCACTAAACCCATCTGATCTATGCGAGCAGCACTTTCGTGACAACACGACACAAGACCCAGAAATTGATAGATTTATTCCAATGAAGGCAAGTGTGACACAACTTACGCGAAGCTACTCTCTAGAGAAAGGATGGATAGATATAGCTGTGGACGTAACATGCAACCACCATCTGTACGCAGAATAGGCGAAACCCACCACCCAAAAGTCCTACGAGATATCGTCGCAGATTATCAAATCCTGGGGACATGCGCAGAAGAAGATCACTGGATCGCAGGAGGCAATCCTCAGAAAGGGGAGTTAGGCGACGATCACCCGATCGTCGAAACAACAGACGTCGTACACCTGATGGCCGAGACAGATCGCACAGGTACCATAGATCTTCCTCTCAAGACAAATTGAGTAGACGAGACCGTTCCAGAGAAAAAATTAAATGATACAGAATCGCAAACAAGCATTACGAAACAGAAGATCTAAGTTAAGTAGTTCGGAGAGTAGCGAAAGTACTTTCTCTAGCAATGAGGATGAATCTCTTAGAAAATCTGTTGATCGGAAATTGTCTCAAGAGAAGCAAGAACAAGAGTATGTGGACGAAAACAAGAGAAAAGAAAAAGAGAAGGTCGCCAAAGAAGAGACTGCGAAACGTCCAAACAAAGATACGAAAAAGGCGGATTCGGTCACTGTAAAAGAAAAACCCGAAGCAAGTGTTTCTCCAAAAAAACTGCAGCCCACTACTCTATCTGTAACTCTAGATATCGATTTTCAAAGATTTTATCTCGTACTCCTTCGCCGTTTAAAAAGACGGAAAACATAATTGCAGCAGCTAAGATGAAGCAGCCATTAAAGCAAGATAATAAAGCCGATTCTCCAAAGATTGGTGAAACGAGTCTCGAACAATCCAAGAAACTTAAAGATTCAAATCGAATTGATGCCCGTTTCCCTTTTTTTATGATGCTCCGCGTCTACAGAGCTGGACTAGAAATTAAATAGGTATAAATAAAATATATCGTTATTTAAAATCAACTCGCGACGTCGCAAACACAATATATGTACAAAGTATTTGATGTAAGAGTGCGAAATATGTTACTAAAGTTCTTAATTTACTACATAAGGTACTATTGATAAGCAGGATTTTTTAAAGAAATTTATGGAATTCATCTTACTTGCATCACTATGCGGCACAGCTTCTCGTAAAATGAAATATCTTAACCCATAGTTCGTAAAATTAAGTGCTGCATCAAATGGTGAAATCACGTTTCCTGTTGATTTTGACATTTTTCGATTATCAACAGTCCAATGAGAATGACAAAGCAACGTTCTGGGAGGTTCTAGTCCTGCTGCTATTAAAAATGCTGGCCAATATATACCATGAAATTTTAATATATCCTTGCCAATAACCTAAATTATATCGATCATGTAATATTTATGACATAATATTGAATTTAACACGTTCAGTGATTAATTTTTTCAATTTACTTCTTTTCGAGCTGTACATATACTGATTTTAGTTTGCTAAATTATAACTATAACTGTTTTGATAAAATATGTATGTTCATCAAGTTTTTAAAAAGCTCATCAAAATATATTATTGTGACAGTAAAGAAATTTATAACAAACAATAATATTACCAATATTCGCAATAAAATGTTTTAATAAAAATTAGTTTCGACCTAATTGCAAAATATGATGTAGGAGAATATTATCCTTAAATTAACTTGTTAAAATTAAATTTGTTGCTTTATTCTATTTAAGATGCTTAAACTTTGTCTTTTTATTCATGATCACGATTTTGTTAACATCTTATATATTATAAAACATATGCCAAAAGCAAAACTATCAAAAGTATCATAAAATGTAGGGCACATACACCATGCTCATAACTTGAATAGAAAGACATCAAATATTAGACTGACACGGAATGTGTTAAATAATTTTCTGTACTATTTGTATAGATAAGAATGAAACATACTTGTACATATGGTGGCCAAAATTGTTTGTACACTGTATTTGGATAACCTACTGATGTTAAGTAACTGATTAATGCATCCAACCAAACATAAATACACTGATCCTTTCTTGTGGGTGTTGGTATACCCCAAGGAACTCTACTTACAGGTCTAGAAATACTTAAATCTTGTAAAACTGAACCTTCTTCTATCCATTGGGACAGAATTTTATGAAATTTTTTTGGTTGAACTGTATTATCTAAAAAAGAAATACAATACTTTCAATTAAAAACAAAATTAAAATATGCACAATATAAGTGTATAATAGCTGTATTACCTTGTTTAATCCAATACTTCAGATCATCTTGAAACATACTCAACCGAAACTTATAATTTTCCTCTTCAGTCCATACTACAGGATTTCCAGATTCTACAGATACTCGTATCATTCTACCTAATGAATCTTTACTTTCAATTATATCTTTATCTGCCAGAAAAGCTTCCTCCGAAATACAATACCAACCAACATACTTCCCTAAATAAATATAATTTTTCTCTTCTAGAATTTTCTGTAATATATGGTACATAAATATATATATACACATATTTATACAAGGATAGAAATACAAATTTGCTGCGCCTTGTACAGATCTTCGAACAATATATATTTTACCAGAATGAAATAATTCTAAATAATACGATTATTATTTAATAAATTTATTAACCCAAAAATGATACGCTGCATCGTAATGACGTTGTTCCGTTGTTCTAACAAATGTAGAATAATTCACATCAAATGTATTACACATTTCTTGAAATTTTTGTGAAATCTTTGTACAATATTCTGGAATTGGTAAATTTGTCGTCTCAGCAGCAGTTTTAACCTTATTACCATGCTCATCAGTGCCTGTACTTAAAAATGTTGTATATCCGAGCATGTAATTATATCTGGTTATACAGTCAGCTAACACCGCACTGTAAAGATGTCCAATATGTGGTGCTAATTCATAAAAATACATGTTTTATTAATTAAGTAATTTTAATCAATGTTTAATTATTAATGTAAATCTATTTATATTAAAACGCAGAACTTACTTCCATTTACATAAAAAATTGGCGTAGTTATATACATATTTGTAGGTGCAGATTGTGCATATCGTTTTACAATTTGAATACATGATATTTGAAGTCTCGATAATAAAACATTATATGTCCACAGTGATCTCATATTAAAAGGATTTGATGTAAAGTATATAACTTAAAAAAAATTATCTATATTACTCAATTTTTGAAATCTTTATCAATAATTCATTTTAATATTAATTTAAGTAAAAACAACATAGAATATTATGCAAACTAATTTCAGATTAAATGGAATTCGGTAGTGAAAATGCTATTAACAATCAACATATATAAATAAAATTAATCGTATTTTAAGTAAGAATTATATGAATATATATACATATACATATTTCAAATAAAATTATAATATATACATAATATTAAACGAATCATATAATTTTTATAAAGAAAACAAAATATAAAATAAATACATTTAATATTTTTCTATGTCAGTATTAACTTATCATCAAGTTGAATTTTTAGAAAAAAGTAAGATAATGTATAAGAATTCAAGAAATTTGACAGAGTCCTGATATTTTTATTTCAAATTATATTTAAGCATAGAAAAGTAAATAAAACATACAGACGATTCATCCCCGACATCTAGTCCTGCATATTCTATATTAAAAATTAAAAACAAAGTTTAAAAAGAAAAGAAGAAAAGTGAAAGGTAAGATCATACGCGCCACCTGATGAGAATTTTTATATTGACGAACTATTATTCAGAGTGATAAACATAATAATAAAAAAGCTTAACGGTTTGCTGCTTATTTTTGGGTTTGCTCTCAATCCTCCGCTATCCGTCGGAAGGAATGATTACTTAGATAAAGTCTAATTCACAGGAGACCTAGACTAAGGATGAATATTACATTGCGCCAAGAACTGTAACAATCTTGGGTTAGTGTTCGGTAACAGCAGATCCAAAAAAAGCGGCAGATTCCGACTCAAGTGTCCGAACCTTCAAATTTGATCATCTCAAAGCCGCGACAGTGATCGAGATACAACTGTGTACACCTGAATAGCATGTATTGCTAATAATTATTCGTCTTTCTATTAGTAAACTATAACGATAGATTTCATCAATGCAGGTTAGAGCAAAAAAGTAAAAAATCGTAGTTTATAACCTATTATGTACCGTGAAATATTTCTTAAGGCTAAGTATCTTTACATCGAACCATCGTCTCGATTTTATTCTATTTTGTATCTTAACAACGGCAGAGCCGCTAAGCGGGAAAAAAGTGAATTTCTGGGTTTCATGGAGATATTGAAAACATTCAGATTAGTTTCTTGGGTTCTATGTTTGCTAAGAAGAATATGACGACCGATTTTACGTCAGCTGCATGGTATATAGTGTGTATATAAAATAAGTTGTATATTTTACTTGAGCATGGCAATTTATATGTGTATAATGCGTTAAATAAACATTGCTTTTAATCGCAATAAAAAGGCATAATTGACAAAATACATTTCTATTGACACTAATATGTTTACATACTTTCTAATGTAATACTATCAAACGTTTATTTTAGGTTAATAAAACTGTGTAAAGATTAAATTACATTATTATTTTAATTATGTTTGATTCAAATACATATGATTATACAAAACTAACTATAATTCCAAGAAATTTTTTAACTGATATTTAAGTAGAAACAATTGTTTTTCCTCTATTGAACTTTTTTGTATTAATGGAATTAACTGAAAAAAATAATTTAAGATCCATATTGAAATTAATTTGCTGTGTAAATAAATTAATGAATAAAATTAAGGACATATGTACATTTACATATACGAGTAAATATTGCACTTTTTTCAATTTGTAAAACGTATGTTACAAGCACCATTAAACATATTAAACTAAGGCAACTTTTCTTGCATCAATAATAAATCTAAATTGCTTTTTCACAGAAATAAAATGGCAGAACAACAGGCACCTTCAGACTTTAAATGCATGTCTTTGGATAAGATAATTGAAGCTATGACTGCAGATTTGGAAAATTCTAATGGTCATTATGTACAATTTGGCATTACTCCTCAACAAGTCTCGCCGCATAATTGGGGAACTTATTCATCCGGTCAAGCAAAGCACGTTACAAATCAATCTCCTCATCCTACTCCACATAATGTACAACCTATAAATCAAATGGCTACGTCTTTATATATGCAAGATATGTCGAGTTACAATTCTACTGCTACAGATCCTATTTATTTTCCACCGCAGACAGTAAATCATTTGGGTATTAATGAAAACAATGATTTAGTTGGAACTATAGCTGTTGGTGGAGGTAGTTATATCAACGTAATTTATGGAAATGCTTCACAAATCATGGCGGAACGATGTCAAATGTCAGCGCTGCCATCTTATGCAAATCAGAATATAATTAATAGAGAATATGGGCTTTTTAATGATCAACACATCAATGTACCTTCTGATTTGTCAAATCAAAACTTTAATGGAAAGCAATTGATTGATAATCTTGTTGGCAATTGGGCACCGAATCAATCAGGCACCTACAGTCCTTTTGGTAGCTCTCCTAATGTTACTCCTGTACCACAGTCGGTTTCTGATACTAGAGAGCCTGAGGAATTACCTAGAAGTACATTGGATGTACAATATAAAAAGCCAAGAATGGTAGCAGAAGTAAAACCCATGAGACCGTCTTATTCTGATGTATTAACAAAATCTGCACCAGCCCCTTCCTCTCCTGTAACATTTCCATTTATGAAACCAAAAACTGAATCTATTAATAAAAAGATCTCCAATAAGAATTCAAAAAATAAAAGTAAACCTGTCTCTTTGAAAAGACAGAATTCATCGGGAAGCGATGATCATAATTCTCCGAAATTTAGAATTCCTAAAAAAATTGCGGAAAAAAATAATTCTAATCTTCCAAGACGGTGGGTCTCTTTGGATAATCTTGGTTCTCAAACTGAGTCTCGTGAAATAAATACATTTGATAGACCCGATCAGTTTGAAAAGAAAAAAGTGATCAAAGCTTGCAAAAAGGGAGATAAAAGTGAAACACTTAATAATTTAAAAGTACAAAATAGTAATTTTAAATCTGCTGGGAATATTTCACAAAGATCAATACAAATAAATAACAACTTAAATACGATCAATAATTCTGGGCAATCCGTATCACCTGGCAAAGGCGGAAAAAATCAACAAACGAATAATAAAATTAACAAAGATGATAAAAAGATACTTAAAGAACGGAATACCAAACGTTTTCATGCCGAGAAAGCACAACAAATAAAAAAAGGACAAAGAAATCGCAGAAGAGAAAATAGAGAATCTCCAGTTAAGGATTTATATAAAAACTTAAACGAATATATAAATCGTTGGAGTAAAATTGGATTAAAAATTTTTTACTGGTTATTACACTTAATACTGGATGTAGTTAGTATGAGTGTCAATCTTGTTATTCAGTTGTAAGTGAAAATGATTTATTTTTATTATAAATAATTGTTACACATAATACATCTTCTTAAATACATAAAGCCAGTCCATGTTAAAAATCCTGGAATTAGTTGTGAGAGAATGAACAATGAAAAGAATATTGGATAATGGATACATTAAAGTAAGGGTATGACATTTGTTAAAGAGAAGGAAGAGGAAGTCAGAGAAAAAATATATTAAATACCATTTTTCATATCATAGAGGCAATTGTTTATCGAATTACACACGTTATGAAATGTTGAATAGTAGTCGAAAAGTATCGAGTCTTTTACTCGCTCTATTTTGACTTAAAAAGGCTCAATACTTTTTTGATTAATATTCTAAAATCTACATAATATTTATCAAGTTGAATTAACACTATAAGTATATTAATATGATAAAATTAATAACACAAATCTCTTGAGTAGCATTACGATGTTTTAATGTATACTTCATTATAATTAACGATAATTTTTACTTAAAAAACAGTATCAAAGTAACATGTTTGATCCTCCTATTGCTATTGTTATTTTATTATTGTTACAATGGTCTAACGCTTACATTATTTCTTTTTCTCCGCTAATAAATAAGAAATGTATTCTTTAAAGAAATTACTGCTATCTAAGTTTTTCTTAATTATTAATCTTACAATTCGTTCTAGAGTCTTTCACGTGAAAATATTTTTAATACTTTTAAATTTTAACAATTTTGTACATATTTATATATTTGTATATTTCTGTTTCTGTATTTTAGAGGCAAGTGTACATGGTACCACACTATACTTCATCTAAGATATTCATGGATTTATATAATGGTTGCATTCTCTAAAATCCGTATTTTTAATGCCATTGGGAAACAGTTTGATAGCTGGTTCGGAAATAGTAAATTTGCTTTCTGGCGTAAAGTAAAAACAAAATCTGAAGAAAAAGAAGAAAATACAAACTGGATACATGGTGGGCTCGAAACTAATATTGCACTACCTAGTACTGGAGAAGAAGCTATGAAGAGATTATTGGCATGTAAAGGCAAAGATCCTTACAGCATACTTGGTGTAACTCCTACATGTTCAGATGACGATATTAAAAAGTACTATAAAAGACAAGCTTTTTTGGTTCATCCAGATAAAAATAATCAACCTGGAGCAGAAGAAGCGTTTAAAATTCTTGTTCATGCTTTTGACATAATTGGAGAACCGGTAAAAAATTCATTTTCATATTTATATTCACTTTTTAAAAAGATGTACGAAATTAAAGATTAATTAAAGATTCTCATATAAAAATGACAAGGAATCTACACAAGTAATATTCGGTTACAACTTTATCGATACATAATAATGAAAAGTAACAATATATTGCTATTTCTTGCCATTGATATTTCTTTTATATAATTTCAGGAACGAAGATTGGCATTTGATCAAACTAGACAGGTTGAAGCTAATTGGGGTGAATTAAGTGATTTACTTTCTCAGCTTCATAGAAAAATGGAACAAGCTGCAAATACAATAAGGTGTACAAATTGTGGTTTAAGGCATAAACGAATTCCTACACAGCGGCCTTGTTATGCTGCTCGATTTTGTGCTCAATGTAAGATACATCATAGTGCAAAAGAGGTAAGCATTTACTATTGTTCATTGAACAAAGTTATGTTAAAAAAAATCAAATATAATTATCAGTTACTACAAAGATTAAATTTTTACTCTGTACATTCTGTCTTTCTACATAAATCCTTGTATCGCAGAATATCGATATGAACGATATTACAATGTCCGATCTGTCTATTATTCATACAGGGAGACATATGGGCAGAATCTCGATTAATGGGTTTTCTATGGCATTACTATGCTTGCATGGAAGGTGCGGTATATGATGTGACTGATTGGGCTGCTTGCCAAGCTAATAATTTGAAACATCTCAGAGCAAATACACATGGCATTCAATATAGGATCGTCTTGGGTCATCGTATACCACCACAAACTCCTAGCGCAGGAAAGAAATATCAACAAATGGATTCAAACACAGGGTATGGTTTGTTATAAAAAGTTAATTAACTCTTTCGCGATGACGCACCTGTACTATACTTTGCCACTTTTCGCAATGATTCGATTGATCATACATACGTCGGGCATTGTAAACCAATAAATGACTACCATATGTAGATGGCATCAGCCGCTGTGATGTACCAAGTGACTGCCGTAAATAGACGGCACCCGTCGCGAAAGGGTTAATCACATATAAATTTAATTTCTTTTTGTTAAATAAAGTGCTAAAAGCGAAACAATAATTGTAAAAAGAATAATTACTAATTATATCTACTGATTTTTGTATAAATAGTGAAGCAGACATTGAGGACTTTTTAAATAATTTATACAACCACAGCAAATCTGGTAATCCCAGTACTTCTGGAGAACAAAATTCTTTTAGAGGAGATTGTCGACGACGGAAAACCAAACGTAAGAAGTAAGTATCTACGCATAGAAGATTTTATTTCTCGGTGTACCTATTGAGAATTACATATGCTACTGATTTGAAATTATGTCTTTCTATAAAATAATTATCATTGTGTAGTATTATAAATATAAATTTTCAGACTACTAATGTAATTGACATGCGATCTGAGATTCTAAAAGTAACCCTTATGAATAAATGAATTATAAAAAAAAATTATAACCTGCATTGAAAAAGATGTACAATTTTCTCTTTCTTTCTTGATAGAATTAATTGCCTTTTTTTAATGTACAGGTAAATGAAAATATGCTAAATGAAAAATATAGCAACAAGTATGCAGATTATAATTCAAAAATCAGAATCTCAATATTGGTACATACGTTAAAATAGCTTTTACTTGTTTACCATAAGATCTGCAGCTTTCCAAATCTATTAAATCTGGAAAGTTTGTACTATTATCACATGACAGACGTATTTTTTAATGAATAAAATTCATTTTTATGTGAAATCAAATAGAAATAGTTATGACAAAGAAGTTTTGTAATCTATCTTACATATATGATGTTCTACTTACCATTAATATAATTGTATAATGAAAATATGTTTTTATTTGTAAGAACAAATGTAAACTATAAGAATTGAAAGAAATGTAAATTAAAAGAATTAAAAAATTCAATATAAATTCAAAAACTAGTATAAATACAATATCTTTTCTTTAAAAAGTATTGAATATTTAATTAATAAAGAAAACGTGTAATACATTTACTTTAAAAAGCAGTCAATCTTCCTTAAACATCAATAAAGTTTTAAAATGATGAACAATCCTTTCAACCTGTTATTTTTATATTTAGAACGATTTACTGTATTATTTGCCATGTTGCTATTAACTTTTTGCTTTATTGAGTTACGAATGAAATTGTTTCAATCGATAAAAGTTTAATATAATGAAATAAAAAGTTTATAAAAAAAGCAATGTACAATATTAGTTATAAATATATAATTTGCTCCCTAGTGCAAGATAATTATTGATATTTATATAATATCGCTGCTGAAATTACTTTATCCACTACGGTTGAGGAAAATATGTGCCTGCTTTATAAATAAATAATATATATAAAGAAATGATGTAATATATATATACCAGAATTTCTTAGTTACGAGTCAATGTTTAGCGAGTAATGGAATCATTACAAATCAAGTGGTACATATGCGCGAGTAAGCACATATGTACTGCAGCTGAATTAGTTATTAGTTAGATAATTTAAATCGAATTATATGACAATTTAAAAGTTGTGCTTGACAACATTTCAAATAATTAATAATCACTTTATCAATAATACAGATGCACTTATTAACATTAATGTAAATGCATATAGTCATTATAGATACATTAGTTAATGTGTATTACATAAGAATATTTATTCGATCAAATCTAATAACATGTAATTGCATTACATATTACATAAAAAATTAAAATAAATTAATATATATATGAATTTTTCCTGATTTCGTCAAAAATATATTATAATTGCTTGAAAAGTTAAACAAATAATTTACATTATTTAGTTCAATTAAATATTTTAATAAAACATGTAAAATAAGTCTGACAGATCAGTTGGAACGCTTGATAATTACATTTAGTATGACATTTATAATGTAAATAACTAATTAAAAATTCAATACAACAAAATATCTCAAATGTGATTTATTAATAATATTTACATTTAAATCGCAGCTTCCGTTATAACATTTAAATTCTTTTATATATATGTATGGTAAATTTTAGACGAATATGCATTAGTCATAGTTTTTCTTTGTGACTTTTAAAACTTACGTAATAATCTTCCATATAAAATATAATAGATGATAGATTAATACAATGATAAATTTCTATAATCCACCTTACATTACTAAGTTTAACTTAGTAAACTTACTAGGTTTTTTTAAAAAATTTTACAAGTTTTTCTTGATATATTAATTTTATTTTACCAAATTCACGGCATCGACTTCTTTCCCGATATATTGATGTTTTTTGTTGAATCATAATTTAATGCTACGTAGATCAGCAAAATAGGATGTTCTATATCACATATTTATGTATCATATATTTATGGAAAAATGGAATATAATAGATATACGTTGACAATGAAAAGCAACGCATTGAATTATTTAACAATTCGTAAAATTGGCTTCTCAGCACGAAAGATAGTATGCAAGCAATGAATATATATGTGTGTATATATATAGAGAGAGAGAGATTTAAAATCCATACATTTGAAAGTTTCCTTTCAGATTTTTGATTGTCAAAATAGACATTTTTTTTACACGGTGATTAAATTTCTTAATATTTGTAAAACGACAAGTTTGTAAGTAATCGTAAATAACAATAATTTTCGTATAACAAATATATATGTAAATATTAATAATAACTAATAAGAAAAGAAAGATATTGTATTGTATTTATTAATTTATTTATTTCAATGTTATAAATATAATATATACATAATATTATTTCTAAGAATAATTATAGTAATTATAAATCAAAAATATTAATTTTACAATTTAATTTAATTTAACATTCCTTCCAAAAATACAAGTGCATCGACATTGTTTATTGCATTTTCTACATCTCGTTTCTGAATGGTTTTCTTTTTGGTTTGTCCAAGGTACTTATAAGCTTCTTTAGTAAGGGAATCTATAAATAGTTCCTACAATACAAATAAATTAGAACACTTTGCTCGATCATAGCGGTAGCATCTTTAAATCACATGTACTTTGAACAAAAAATTTGACAGTAAACGTACAATACTGGGCCAAACCTTGTTTATTTTAAACATGTGTCTCGAAGCTTACGAAGTAAAGGTAATCTTAATAGCAAATATTGTACTTCTGTTTACATTAAATAATCAACTATATAAAAATGATATATGTAGAATTACCGTTGATTTTGCAATCAGAAAGACCGCTTCTTGATTAATTAGATTTACATCAGGATCCATCTTTATAATGCTTTTTATTCTACTTGTCGGTAATCGTAATAACTTTTCTCTTTGTTCTTCATCAACGCGAAGGGTAGACTCAATTTCCTCGTGAGAATTCTGCAAATTGTTTTCGTTAATACTATTATCTTCGTTAACATCGTCAATAAGGTTATGTGCTTCGGACATTGACATGTTCGTTTACCTAAAAGCAAGTAGTAATAGATCTTATGAAAAATATCAAATATACTTTTCATACGTACATTATCACCTTCGATAAGTAATTCCTTATTCGATGCAATAAGTTTCAAAGATTTAATTAAATTTTAACGAAAAGAAAATATTACCGGTAAACGGTATCTTATTCTACACCTACTTTATTGTTTCTAGTTTAGAACAATCATATACGTAGATAACAATACAGAAAGCTTAAAGATTTTCAAATTTTACACATTTATTCTAAAATGTAAGTTTATTCTTTCTACTTCATACGATTGTAAACATATATCTAGTTACATATCCCGAATATTCAAAATAGAAATAGACAAGCAAAAGAACTAGATAACCTACAAACAAAAAGCATAAACGGATTGAAATATATAGATAGGAAACTTGAACAAACGGTACATATTATTCTCAAAATAATTATCTTATTCATACGATACTAGAACGTTATCTAGCTAATTTTTCTTTTTGGATATACTGATATTTTATTTTAAAAACCCATAAAATTTGTCAATAATCGAATATTTTTTCTTTTATTTTGTTCTTTCGCTTTATCATTTACAACTTACGCAAATATCACTCATTACATCTTTTCCTCGATAATTACCAGCTTCTTACTCAAATAAATTTTCAATAGAAAATTGCACGCATAAAAATACTTCCAATGCGAATCCATAATGTGTTTTGTTTACTTCCGTATATCTTATAAATGTACATGATAAGGAATTTATAGAGAAACGTGTCCGAGACAAGAGAAAGAGAGAAAGAGAGAGAAAAGGGTGAGATATTAATGTATAATATGGGCGATAAAGGGCTGAAAAGTCGTTCAATAACTTTCTTCTTAATCTTGCATCGAAGATTTACCGTCGACTCGCATTTTATACGTTCATGACTGGATTTTTCTTAGTTGCTGACAAGTCGATCGTCAGCGCCACAAAACAAACAAGTTGTGGCAGTTAGGCACCAATTGTGACGCGGAAGTAGCTGTGAAAGAGCGTAAAGAAAAAGCTACACTATTCGTGTTACGCGAAAGCGTTTCGCTATTCCTAGCTAGTCGCTAACCGTCGTTTCTATCTAACCGATCAGCCGGAAGTGACCGAGCGCAGTTTCCGCTCGCTAGGGTTGTACTATCGGTCGATGCGCGAGCCGCCTGGGGTTACTGTGCTGCCACAAAGTGTTGGCTACTTCTCGAACTAAAGTCAACAGTTAGAAATATAGTACTGGACGCGAACGATAAAATTCCTCGGGCATAGTAGTTGGATAGAAATATCTTTACGAAGAGTAATGACCACGCGATAACGATATTTTTCTTACGCGATAGCGTAAGAGAAATCTAAACACGTCGCGTGGACGAGAGATAACGAAGATCGCTCGGGCTCTGTCGCTTTTATCGTTCTCTGTTCACGGATAGGGTTAATCAACGACCGATCTACGAGTTCTCCCCTTATTCCGTAAAATCTATTCGATATTCGTAGACAATGGGTGGAAAAGGACGATCGTGCGATAACTCGAAGGCGATTCGTCTACGTTTGTCCTTGGCCGCACCCGGCGGCGGCGGCTGCGTCGTCTGCAGTAACGGCAACAGCGCCGGCGACGGCGCGGCGTCCTCAAATTTACCTTAGACGTCCTACGTGCCGGTAGCTTTCCCGATCGACGAGAAAGGGCAAGCAGAAGACGAAACGACACGCGGAACGATAGCCGTTAACGCGCGCGGTCGTTAGCGGAACGAAGTTCGTGCCGATCGGTCGTGATTTAATATCTCATACGGATCGAGAGAGCGATCGATCGGCGTGGTTACCGGCACGCGATCGCTCTACTAAGAAAAGAGCGCGAGTCGCATTGCGCGACGCGTTGTCCGCTAAGATACAGATGCGACTTTTCGGTTTGCTTGGAAAGTACGGTGACGACAACGACGACGATACGCGGAAACGTCTGCGAGTACGAGAAGCGTAAAGGAGGAAAAAACGGAAGTAGAAGAAGACGAAGAAGAATAAGGAAGAAAAACAGCGTGGGAGAAATAGGAGAAAAGGAGAGGGGGAAGGAAAGGCACCTCCTCCGTATTGTATACTCGATGATTCGATTTCCTTCGCACGGCATTCGGTGCGCGACTTTGGTGCGTGGAGGACGCGTATGGAGTCGCTCCTGTGCTTTTAATTAATCTATCCAAATATAAAACGCTCGTTCGCGTTCCGGAAATGTTTTTCCTTTCGTGGAATATCACATGGTATGCGAAGGAACGAGCGACGGTATATCGATTCTAAATTCGTCATTCGATGACGATAGTGCTTACGGCAGTGACGACGACGACAACGACACGTCGAGGACGACGTAAACGTTAACGATACGACGTGGTAGCGCACCTCGCCGGCTACACGCGCGTACATTCTCCGCGTGGTACGTATCCTTCGATGTACGAAGTACGCACCAGTGCCGTATCAACGGGTACCTAGTGCCATTCAAATTTATCTTCGTTTTTCAACTTGGATTTCGTGTGAATTTCTACGACAAAAAGAACAAATTCACACCTCGCGAACTCGAAGCTAAAACTTTCTTTTTTTTTACCGAGTAGCGAAAGTACGCGTCGTTCGAACCGATCGTCGGAGGTACGACACTGGTCGTGCTTACGTACGGGCGCGCGAGCGACGTACGTCTGTCTATCCTGACGTGCATCGTTACGCGTAGAGATGTGCTGCGCGTGTATATCGTATGGCCGTCGTCGTTCTCTTCTCGCGTATCGCTCGAATAACGATCTCTTTCGATGAAGACGATTATTAGAAGAAACGCGATAAAATTTCGAGACTAGAGAAAAGAAAAGATAAGATATATCGAAGAAAAAGAAAGAACGAGAAAGAGAGAATGTAAAGCACGCTTTAACGCGGCACGCAACGAGATCGCACAGAAGCGAACGTTCAGTGACGGATGATCGCATAGGCGCACGATCCAGAATACTTTTCTGCGTCGGTATCCCTTCGAACGTGACCTTTCTCATCTTCAAGATATTCAAGCACGTAGAATTAATCGTAAATCGTGCGAACTTTTTCATTTAATCTTCGGCAGTAAAAATTATTAGTATTTGCACTCGGGATCTACGATTATCTCGATCCGTCACTGCGTATACTCCTACAGCGCGCGCGTGTGCGTACGTGTGAATTCGTACCGACAGCGAGAGCGACGAGGAAAAGAAAGCTAGAGAGAGAAAGAGAGGAAGAAAGAGGAAGAGAGAGAGAGGCAGCAAAATTCACAGTGAAACGTATATACAAGCGCTTTGTTCAAAGGCGCGATCGTCGTTGCCGGCTTGCAAAGTCGTCGCTGCTGTCGTCGCCGCACAGCAGCAGCAGCAGCAGCAGCAGCAACAGAGCAACACCATTAGCAGCATCGGCATATCGTATTGTTCGATTGGAGGTGAAGGTTTAATACAAACGGATCGGGTCGGTCGATCCGATGGGTGAAGAGACACCTTGGACGTATTTGCGTGTGGACGCGAGTGCATAATCGCAGGGTGTGAAAAGCGCCGCGCTGCCGTGGGCGCCGATGTTCGATCTAGCGCAGCTAGGTTACTCCAAGAATTGGCTGGCTCTCGCGGATTTTGGCCAATCGCTTGGCCGCGACGCGTTCCATTGTTCGTTATAGCGTAGGCGCGATCCGCGATTAACCAAAGCGCGATAACGACGATCGTTGAAATAATCGGTTGGAATCGTGGCGATTACGTTGCCAAGTGCCGACGAAAACTTTTCGAAGATCGAGCGTGTGTATGATCGACGACGGACATGCGACGACGTACGAACGTTCACGAACGACGATTTGAGAAAGGTCGTGAGCTGGGGGAGGGAGGCATTCGATCGCGGAAAGGCGCGCTTACGTACGCCTCCGCGAGACGCGAGAGAAGCGACGAGGGTTAAGGAGCGCGTCGATCGGGCGGTTTCGCGCGTTTTGCGTCGCATCGAAGTCGATCGGTCTCTCCGAACGATAATATCGCCGACAACGAGAGAGAAGAAAGTTCGGAGAACGACGCGCCAAACGTATCGCCTACGTTCTTTGTCTTTAGAGATACATCCTTGTGTTCTTTCTTTCCGATAGGTATACCGTACCGTACGACGTGTCTACGCCGACGTCGATGTCATCGTTGTTTAGTGTTACCGACGCAAGCGACCACGATGGATCGTAGTCTCGCAAGAGTCGATCGAGATTTTGCAAGCGGATGATATCGAACGCGAGCGCGTGAATTCACAGGATTAGAAAAGAAGGAGAAGAAGAAGAACGGCACGACGCGAAGAAGTATCGTAATAAATACGCGCGATATCCACCAACAGAAAGGTATATAAAAAAAGAATATAGCCGATCGACGGTGATGGTGTCGATGGTGTCGATGGTGCTTGTTGTGCCGGAATTGGTGACGAATACGACCGATGGTCAATCGTCGATCCAACGATTGATCATCGGCTGAAAAAGAAGAAGAAGAAAAAGAAGAAATCGGTGTATACGTATCATTAGAAACGCGGAAGGTCGAAAAACGACCGCGATATTTCGCGATGCAGCAACACCGAGTAGTGGAGGCGCAAATCCGCCACGAGGAGCAGATCCTGGAGGCGATAGATCAGCTGCGCCGACGTAAAGCGCGTCCCGACGCCGATCGTATTTGCAACTATCTTTTGAGAAAATTTTCGGTGGACGCGCGGGATACGATCGCCGATCTTCATCGTCTCATCGAAGCGGAGAAGGTTATACAGGTGGATTACAAAGGTAACACGAGTTACAGGAACGCGTCGAAATGGTCGCGTCTTCAGCTCTATAAAAATCGTCCCGAGGGTTTCGTCAAGGAGAAATTAAATTCGGGAATGGTGGCGGGTGCCGTTGCCGAGCTCGTCGTCGAGGAACCAGATTACCTCGATCAGGGCGTACCGGCTTACAGATTGGTCGAGCAACTGCTCGATGGTGTCTCGAATCCAACGTCGAGACGCATGGTCGAGGATTTCCTCGGTAAGGAGGTCGCCAGCGGTAATCTGACGCGTTTGTCCAATGGCAATTATTCGCTGGTCGCGACCTCCGACATGACCACAACGACGACTGCGGCGGCGGCGGCCGCGGCAGCAGCCGCGGCCGCAGTTGAATCGACGCATCGCGAGACCTTCGCCCACGAGAATGACAACGCGAGGCGGAAGGAGACGCAGACCGTCACCTCGACCACCGGCGGTCCGTACGATTTCGACGAAGCGGAGAACAATTTAACGATTTTGGACTTCGGTGGGAATGCAACGTCGAAGTCGTCGCGTCAGGCGAGTCCGAAGTCGCCGGAATCGCCCTTGAAAAAAGAGGAATGTTACGAGATAATCGTTGGCAGCGGCAGCGGTAGTAACGGAGGGAATGGTGACGGCGGTGGTAGTGGTGCTGCTGGTGGAGGTGGCGGTGACAACGATCGTAGAAAGTCACCCGTTGCCGACACCGATCGTAATACGACGGAGCGTGAATCGTCGAAGGAAGATCGTCCGTCGACGAACAACGTCAATTATGAGAAGGAAGAATCGAAGACCAGTAGTACGGAAGGACAGACTCATAACCTTAAAAGATCGTCCAAGTCCGAACGAAAACAACGTCTACTCGTAAGGACCGATGATCCTATGGACATAGAAATCAAATTCGAAGATTATCGTAGGGAAGACAAGGACGAGGTATCCTTGTTACGAAAGGACAAGAGGGATGAGATTGGACATCTCAGTGAGGAACGCGAGGACGACGACGCTGGTAGAAGTTCTACCAATCCGTCGCCGACACCGTCCAACGTCAATATCGGTGGATTTCGTAGCGCTCGGAGAAAGGTTTGTTTTTTTCCTTTTACGTTCGATCCTTTTTTTTTTCTCCTTATATTATGTATTACATAATACATGTTTATTTACATATATCAAATATTACATACGCTCAGGAATGTGATTTTTATCTTTGCCGTTTATTTATTTTATCGTCTTCTTTCACAGAGGGCGAAAAAGGTATTCGATCCATCCGACAATAATCTTGTGAAACGAAAAAGAGGAAGGCAATCTGTATCGCAAAACAAGACTCCGGTATCGCAAGAATTCCAGGATATTACTAAATTAGTTATAAAGGACGGCCCTTGCAGACAATGTAGCTTGTGCGCGAAAGAGAAGCAAGAAGGTCTGGTCGCCTGCAGAGATTGCACCGTTCGCGGTAAATTTTATATATACTAAATTACATACGTTTCTCGATTTATCCTCGATTCAAAATGAAACGATAAAGCTTTCCCCTTACTCGCGAATTCTTTTATCTTTGACAGCACACCCGAGTTGTATTTACAGTCCGGATGAAGTGGTACACAAAGCTGGTAGTAATTGGCAATGCGAACGTTGCAAGACCTGTAGCATTTGTTGCGAGACTTCCGATGCTGTAAGTTTCAAGTATTCTTTTAAGGTAAGAAGGTAATCATGTCACGATGTTCCTAACCAGGATCTCCCTCTATTCTTTCCTCTTTAGGGGCCTTTGATAACTTGCCACGGTTGCGATGAAGCCTATCATTACTATTGCCATTCGCCGCGTGTGATCATTTCTAAGTCTAACTCGAAGTGGCAGTGCAACGAATGCGTACAAAAACAATATAAAACGAACGTCGGTCAAAACATTGGCTTGGTTACCAGCAGACCGGATACTCCGTCAAATCCACCAGTTTTACCACCAGTATTAAGTCCTCAAGTATCACCCGCTCGAGGCTCCTCCGATCAAATGGACGACGAAATGACCAGGGACGGGATCGATCCTAATATACCGGATGCTTCGGATTGGTCGTCCGAACAAGTTTATCAGTATTTTGCGAGACTGTTCCCGAAAGAAGCTGAAGTTTTTAGGCAACAAGTGAGTATACTTGATACGAGAGTTCATTATATTTGTGATGTTAATTTTTTAAAATATCCGCCTTTAATTTTGGTTGCAGGATATAGATGGTCACTCACTTTTATTAATGAAAAGATCTGACGTTTTAAGTGGAATGGATCTACTTTTAGGACCGGCGTTGAAAATATATAGGCATGTTTTAAAACTTCAGGTGCGACGGGATGATCCGAAACTTTATTGGTTGTAAATAACTTCGATATTTAACAAATCTAGAATGTATATGAAAAATCTTTGATTTATTCCCTTATGACAAAATAGAATTGAGAAAATTATTCAAGTTTTACTGAAACTTTTTCAATGCAAGATTCTTTTTTTCCAAGGTGTACATAATATCATCTTGAATTGAAAAAGTGTTGACAAAGGGGTAGATGCGTGTGTGTATGAGGCGTGCGCGTGCGTATGTGGGTTCGTTGTATTTGACAGTGTCGTTTAAATGAATTGTTTAAACAACTTTGTGACCCTTTCGTTAGAAACAAAACATCTCTCGTGGACTAAAAATACAAAATTAGCAATGAAGGGGTTGATATGTAAAGCTAGAGATTAGTTATTTGCAGGGAATTATTTTATATTTTGTATTATATGATATTTATGTACAGAATAAAGGATCGACCATTAATATAAATATAATGACATTCTTTTTACAAAACAGTATCTATTTAGAAAATGCTGTCTTTTATAAATTAAATTGTTATGTACAATTGTTAAATATCTCTTATATAAAAGATTTTGAAAATATTTATCTGTTAATAAAAGAATGCGGTTGGAAGTTAAATTTATATTATTTGGAAACCACTCTATATATTTGTAATGATTTTTATTTATCTGCGGTAATATATTTTGATATCGTTAAAATTATTTGTTATATATACTTGAATTAACGCTCCATCTAATGTTTTTCTTTGCTCAGTTTTTTATAAAAGTTTCGTTAAAAACATCCATACTGCCTGATTTTTATCTCGAAATAAATATATTATAATCATGTTTTTATCGATGTGTTTAAACCATCATAATTTTTATTTAAAGTGAACTCTTCCAAAACGATAAAGAACCGAATCGTTAAATTTATTAAATATATCATTAAAATTCCTTAAAAAACGTCAATTTTTTCATAACAAAATTTGAATATACACAAATATAATTTTATAAGTTCTAATTATAAGTTAATTCATTACAACTCGGTTTTAGTTAATATTACTTTATGACTTACAAAATATTGTACGAAAAGTCATTGATAAGATGTTGGAAGTAGAATTGCTAGAAATCAAAAAAAGGCAGATTGTATTTTAATGCAAGTGGTCCAGACAAGACCTAACCCTTGAACGTGAACGAGTTTCGTGGCCGCTCACGCTCTAACTTGTACAAACATTCAAAAGCACAGTGTCCATAAGTTGAATTACATCCCGTATCGATGCTAGGAGCATTTCAACGAAAAATATTATTACTTTAATTCTTAGTATACTCTGTAAATAAAGTTTATATTACTTTAATCTTACTTGTTTTCATTAAATATAAATATCTAAAGTATCATACGATTAAGTACAAATAATTGTTACATTACATTTTTTAAACATTAAATTGTAAAAATATATTTAAATACAATCTTTTACTGATTTCGCGCACGTGTAGTGGTTTCACAAGTTACAATATCAGTAAAAAGGAACATTCTTGTGCTAAAGAAACTAATAATAAGTCATGATATAGCTGATAATTTAATGATGTTTCTAAAAGCTAAACAACTAGTTTGATGCTAAATGGAGCTATGTAATGCAAATTTTTAAAAAATTGAATATATATACATGTAAGGAAAGCAGACTTTCCTTAGGTTAGGTTAGACTAGGATCGGTCGCGCTTCTCGTAGCCGCGCGCCGCTTACAGGAAAGGTCGGTAGAGGGCCTAAAGTATATAAAGAGGGAAACACGAGGGACGAGGGTTAGATTAAAAAGATGCAGAAGAAACTTGAGAAGGACTAAAATGAATTAAAGATAGAAAAAGTGAACATTAATTGTTGTTTCTTTTGTTGACAGGTAGAACATAGAATAGAATGTGTAATTAGTGTAAATAGTTAACGAATAAAGAAAATGTTTTAACTTTTGTTTACAGAGCAACACAATTGTGTTTACTTTAACGAACCAATTAACCATGTGTCTTACAAAATGACAATTTTTGTGGAAAAATGGAGAAGAAATTACAATTTGAATTTGAATACGTGGCATCACCAACGGAACCGAAAACAAGTGTAATCATTATAACCTCTATAGAAACTGAGGATGGAAGAAGTTATAAACTATCGGAAACGAGAAGGTTAGCGAGCCAACATACGGCATTGATAAAAACGGAAAAATTTTAAAAAGTAAAAAACAGCTTTGACCGAAGAGGCCAAGAACTGACGGCATAAATAAATTGTACAGAAGAGATGGAAGAAGAATATTTCGATGGGAAGGATTTACAATTTAAGGGAAAACTTTTAGAAAAAATAAAGGAAAATATAACACAAACACAGAAAAGACCAGTAAATCAAGTAAGCCCAAGGGAAATAACAGAAAAATTGTTAATAGAAACATTTCGATGTAATTACACAAACGCTGAACAATGGATGAAAACATTTGAGAAAGAATGTGAAAGATATGAAATCATAGAGGACGCAAGAAAAATAGAGGCTCTAAGATTATTCCTGGATAGATCAGGGTTAGGCTGGTATGAAACAACGATGACGCTTACAACGATAGAAGCAGGGTGGCCAGCGTGGAAGTTGAGATTTATGAACTCATTTGCAGAAAGAGGATGGAGAGATACAGAAAGGGGTCATTAACGGATTATGCAATAGAGAAGGAAAGATTACCGGTACGGATGAACAGAAACATATGAAAACCCTGGTACTGATGATAGCAGTAGGATTACCACAAGAAATTAGACAGGAGATAGATAGGGAAGGTTGTATAACATGCATAAAAAACAAATCAAGAGGACAAACGAAATAGGGACTAATGTCACAACTGGGGCCAGCAACGAGACCTTTCCAAATAATGTCGATCGATACCATTGGAAGGCATTGGAAGGATTAGGTCATCCTGCTTATTATTATGCAACATTTTATTCGTACATTCTAAGTGAAATGTTCAATGTTTCAAATATTATAAATTTTAAATTTAATATCTACTTTTCCTTCTATATCGATATAGTTAATAAAAGGATTATTTTGCAATGTTTTATCAAACACATATAATATACGTTTATTTAGTTTGTTAGATTTATCGATGATAAATTCTGTAATGTTACTTTTTTTTCTTGCAGGTGAGCAACATAATATAACATTATTGCTGCTGTCATAAGAATCAATATAATCCAACATGGAATGCCAGTATACGACGAAGGATTTGAAAACCGATCAGTTCCTGATACAAATAACACTTGATCGGATTCTCCGGAGTAATCTGATGGTACACCACAGTCCACGGTCTATATTTTTCATTTCATTTTATATTATCAACAATTATATTTATGTAATGTTTTAATATTATTGTATAATTTTAAAGTAAATTAGATAATTATGAAATTTTAAAATATGACGTTCCCTCCAATAATTTTGTATAGTACATTTAATTGATATTTTATTTTATTTATAAACTACAATTTTATTATAATTTTTCACATCTAAGATTTGATGTAGTAGAATAAAAAATTATTGAAGGACAAGAAAAGTCACTATCTTACAATGTTTTCATTTGAAGGATTCTCACTCTTTGATCAAATTTTAAATAAAAAGATTGAAAATGTAACATTAAATCAATTATAGGCAAATTTCCATAACTAAATAGAGAAGTAAGTTGTAATGATATTTAGGACTGATTATCCTTATTTGTACAAAAGTAACTTTTACATTGATGGTAAGTGAAATTGATAGATAATACAAGATAGATTATTTGGAAGAATGATTATAACTCTTGTTTTAAACAAAAATTCGTTACTTTTACTAATGACATACAAATATTTTATTTACCTTATCATTTATCGGAACTGTTTTAACATAAGTTTGTGGCAATTTAAAACCATTTATATCCCACCATCGTGGAAATAATTCCTTTCGAATACCTGGGTCTGCTAGAATATCATTTTCCAGTACATCAGGTGACATTAATAATATTTTAAAATCTATGCTTGCTTCAAGATAAATAGTAATGGAGAAGAGTGATAATAAATCAGAAACTTTTTGTTTTGCTATAAAATCACATAGTGAGTAGTAAGCAAAATAGTCTTGATGTTCCACATCTGCTTCTATAGATGCTATTAAAAAAAAGTTTGTTCACTAATTATTATTTGATAACTGTAATTATATTTAATTTATTAACAGAATATTATATCGAGTAATACATTATTATTTAAGATAATAATATAATATATTTTGAAAGAAAATATATTCACAAAATATTTTTAAAAGTAAAAATATAGTTTATAATATTATAAAAATTGAAGTAAAATTAAACTTACAAGTTGTACAGGCAGATAATGTTCCATTTAAAATGTTTGGTGCTAATTCATAATTTAGATTAATTAAATTAAAAAATCTGCAACCTCTCTAGCAACAAGATTTTGCATATTTATTCTAAAATAATATATAATTATCGTTCAAAATAATGTATTTTATCTAATATATACACATATGAAAAATACGAGTCTTAAAATCAATAATTATAGCTCGTATATAATATTTGTAAATGAAAGTGACATTTATTCACACAAGTAATACAAGGATCTTTTTGAGTCACAACAATTATAAGATATAT
>JAITYT010000289.1:248500-259192 GCA_025433975.1 Liostenogaster flavolineata | reverse complement strand
AAAAAAAATACTAATAGAGAAATTTGAAGATATCTGTTGAAGGTCGTGGTTATATTATTTTTCATTTCAAATTTTGCATACGTCAACGCGCCGAACGTAAAAATGTTGTTAATATCGCGTACGAAAAACGATAACAAGAACAATGCTACCGGCGACATTGACGTTTGATGAATAGATCGACGATACAACGAGTAAGTCCAACTGCGACTCCTCGATCGATCACAACGGTAGGTAGCACATCAATCATCGTCCAAGCGACATAAAAATTCTCTATTATTTATAAGAGGTAGACTAATCGCGAGATAAACCGAAAAAATGCAGGTAAATGACGAATTTCAATCATTTTATTGATTATTACTCCTTTCGTTCCTCCTTCTCGCGCCAACGTCTATCGAGCGTCAAAGAAAAAATAAAAATAGTCATTAAAATTAAAAAATTCCGAATGGAAGTTAAATCAGAAGAACAATTATTTATTTTTCCCATGTAATTTTTCATTAATTTAATTAAAGAAAACCCTAGTACGAAATTCGTCTTGAAACTCGATCGATCCGGCATACATCAACAGTTAAAAGCTTCGATGATGGATCAACGAGCGACGGAAAACAATATCGTTGTTATCGTCTATATCGTTATTTTAACTTCTCATGATTATGAGAAAACACGTAGGGCGGTCACCCAGGGAAAACCATCGCGTTGACAGTTTCATGAAGCGAATCAGCCACAAGTGGGTCGGCCGCATCGAAATGCAGCCGCCGCGTACCGTCGAGCCTCAATGTTCAATGTATTTTAAGCACATATCCGTAATGTCAAAGTCGACCGACAAATCGTTATTTGGAAACGTACTTAGACTTAATTAAAATCAAAATCGATGTCATTGCCCGCGTCATCGAGTGAGCATCCAGCTCCGTCCAAACTTTCGTCGAGGTCGAGGAATAATCAAACTTATTAACATTTTTTCTTTAATTTTTAAACGGACCTACAAAAAATATATTTATACTACACGACCAATATTAATTATATTTTATAAACTCATTTCATTCTTCAAATTTAACGATTCTTTGTCGATCGTTTTAATGTATTTGTTCAATATGCAATGATCTTCGACGTAACGTACGACATGGCGCAAAATATCGACGTACTTTTTGATGTATTATTTCAATACCTCATGTAAAGCATGCATTTCCGATAGAACATGCAGAAACAATGCAACTTCTTTTCGACTGAACAAGAAAGGAGTTTAGATCGCAACGAGACCTAAAAATAGTTTTCTCACAAAACAGTGAAATACAGTAAAACCTGTTTTTATGCGGTAGATAGGGACCGCATAAAAATATATTCGGAAATTTCATAAATGCTTACAATAAATCATTTTTTACAACATATTAAAGACAATTTTTTTATGCGGTGGAGAGGGACCACATACAAAAATCGCATCACGTCAAAGATTTACGAAATACATGTGAAAGTGCTTCCTAACAAAATAAATAATTAAATTGCACATGGAAATATTTTAAAAAGATTTAATTTCTCATTGTATACATGGAGAAATTTTCAAAATACAGATAATTCACTGCTACTCGCCGTAGTCGTACTTGAAGATATTACAAATGATTTATTTTTTTATTACCATAAAGTCTGTGATAAGTTTCTAATGTAATTGACTTTCTGTTAATTTTTTTTCTTGGCTACAATTATTCATTTTAAGGGAGTACTATGTCTAAAAATAAAATAAAAATCATAAAAACTACATCCAAATAGAAAAAAAAGTAATTAATCTCATTATAAAATAAATCCTTAATCACGCGAGACGTAGATAATACGAAGTGTATGCTGCTAGCGCGTCGAACGAAAACGATTGAATATGCATTATTGGGAGACTGTTCATAACAAATGAACAGAGCGCCTAAAGGCGAACAGTGTACATATGTACACACACACATGTGTAATGTGATAGAAAACATTACAACGGTGTAATAATGCCAAAACAAATCGCATAAAAAAGGACCGCACAAAACCAGGTTTTACTGTATAACGAAGAAACACGATAGACGACGAGCGAGATACACTTTTATCAGTAAGGACACGTTCGAAAAACTAGTTAAGCAAGTACATAGATTTCTACGTTACGAGCGTGTCCTCGCATCTATATACGGAGAATTCAGAGGTCGAACGACTTTTTCATTACTCGACCGTAAAAATAATAAACATAAATATCCGTTGATCTAAGCTCGATAACTACAAATTTGAAGAATTTCAGAGTTATTTCTCTGTCGAAAAATTGTGATTGAAATTTGACTGATGCGTTTATAAACGCGGAATATTATTTTCCTTAATTCACAGCAAAAATACGATGTGTTCTAATATAAAAGTCGGGTAAACAAAAACGGATTATATTGCGTAATAAATATTTAATTAGAGACATAACACATCGGCTGATAAGTTTTCGGTCTGACAGACAGATGGCGCCACAAATACAAAATTAATAACTTTTTAGAAAGTATTAACCTTCAAAAGATAGCTGTAAAAATTTCATGACGATCTGACGTTTGGTTCAAAACGTTACAGTGGTAACAATGAAAAAAGAAGAATTTCGTGTGTTGATAAAACATTGCTTTTTGATGAGAAAAAACATCGTTGAAACGAAAGCTTGGCTTGATAAGTGTTATCCGGATTCTGCACCAGGAAAATCAACCATTATTGACTGATTTGCTGAATTTAAACGTGGTCGTACGAACACTGATGATGCGACACACTCTGGTCCCTCAAAAGAGGTGGTTACATCAGAAAACATGAAAAAGTCCACAAAATTGTTTTGCCAAATCGTAAAGCGAAGATACAAGAGATAGCTGACATTCTAAAGATATCAAAGAAACGTGTAGGCTATATTTTGCATTACCGGGCATTATTTTTAGATCAGGAACTTATCAGCCGATGTGATATTTACATATTCATCGTAATTTCGGAGCCCTAAATATTAATTAATTCAGTAAAATTGAGAATTTATTACGTGAAATTCGACATGGCTTCGTTTAAAGCTTATATTATCATTGTGATCGATACGTGCACGCGATCGTTTACCACTGACATTGAAAATTCACGATATTGCGTTACAGATTCAAATTCGAGCCCGTAAAAAGTTTATCGATAAGTTTGACATTCGAAATAATTCAGTACCTACAAAAAATAAATAACAAGAAATCAGTATAACTAGTTATCAATCTTATTTTAAACGATCGTGCTCATTCGAACGATGAACAAGTGCGTATCGCTTCATGAATGAACGCGAATTCATGATTCGCGAACGGCCATCATAAATCGACAAAGTTTCCGGTCCGATTCAACAGAAGAACCACGAGAAATGCGTTTAGAAAAACCGTCCATAACGACTTCGACCACTGGAAGAAGCAGAAGAGCTCGCAAGCCTTTCGATAAAGAACGTCTTCGACGTTCGCGATGATTCCTTATTACATAATTACATATGTTAAAACTCGGCTGCAAAAACGCTTCGAAATCCACTTGACCGAATACAGTTCGCGTTCCAAAAAATCATCGAGGCTGAACTCCCCCGTTTCAACTTCTTCGTAACCGTCTTTCTACCTCAAACGTTCAGATACCAATCATCCCTTCGAACTTCTTCACCCCATCCCGGAACTTCTTTCATTTGGTCTTACCGCCTGGACACGCGTCGTCGTCGATTTGAATGCAATCGATTGGCGCCGATCTCAAGCAGGAATCACTTTTAAATTGGCACGAAGTGAACATTCGAATCCAGCGCGATTTGGTTATTTTGCCGAAGAAACTCGATTGGATGAGATCGTCGAAATATTCGTTTAGGCGTGTCAATTCAGCAGTGGCGGTTTTTTCGAAGAGGTGAAAACGCAACAAGACTGCGGCTGCATTGCACCTCGGGATGCGCGCACCACGCTCGTTAGTCGAGAACTGGCTGAAAGTTCACCTCAGTAGTCGTCGCATGAGTCGTGGAATCGCGCGAGACGTCGATCTCGATCCGATGGCAGATACCCAAGATCTAAAACGGCTCGAATGTCAAGCTCACGCGATCGGTCCTTCTGCCCGCGCGATCGGCTCGAATTTGTCCTTCGATTCGGCTTAACATCGACGAAAATGTGGAGTCTTCGTGAATCTTTCAAAGGCGCTTTCGTTCGCGTCACTCTCGCGAACTCGAGTCACGAAAGCTCCATCGACTTTTTATCTTGTATTTTAATCAGGGACGTACAAATATTTTGGACACTCTCGAGTATCTCTAATGGTGGACGTTAGGTGTAATGAAGGTGCTTCGATTTATTCGTTCGTAATTCGAGCGTGAAGTTTGAACGTTACTTTTTCTTATACGACAATAATCGCGAGTTCTTGAGAAATTCCATACTACGAGATTACTATGAGTTAAGAATTACATTTAGGATTCTAAAATAAAGTAATATCGAGAATTTTCGTGGTTCATAATGGGATTATATGTTTTTAAGGAAATTAATTCAAAGGAATAAATTTTTAGAATCTTATCTTCATGATTGTAAAGTTTCTAGATTCTAAATACTTTTGGAGTAAATCCACCCCAAAATCTCCTCTTTCTTTTTCAAAATTCAAGAATTACCTCTTCTTCGATTCGATAATAATGTCGCCACCTTACGGCGATGGAGAAATTGACTGAACGGAACAGACTTGAAATAGAAATACTAAACCGTCGATCATCGGCTATAAATTTCCTATTTTGTAATTTTACATTGATTATTCTAAATAAGAAAGAAAATGATAATCAATACTAACGTATGCTGATTAAATGCAATTCCTAATTAAAAGTATGGGAATAATTATCGATGTGCTCCTTGCGTAACGATTAGTTTGCCATACGATTGTACTGTGTTCTGATATCTGCACTCAACGGCATTTAAAAAAAAGTAATACATAGTTATGGATAATTTATGTGTTAAATTTTATAATGAACGTCAATATCGTATAAAATAGGAAATAATAGGGAAACGAGATATTATGTTCTACTAATATTACGAAACACGTGATATCATAACCTAATAAAAAAAGTATCTTACTATTAGATATCATTGAAGTAACCATGGATTAAACATTTTTTAACATTATGACAGTGACGAAGCAGGAAGAAGTAACTGAAGATAACGTAAAAAGTAATAAAAGCAATGATAATAATAATGAGAAGAATACTGCATCAAACAGCGAACCAACCGAAGATCAATGGGGTTACGATTTGTATCCGCAAAGAAAAGGAGATCTACCTAAACGTAGCATCATTAAGATGATGTTTGGGATACAAGGACGAGAAGACGCAGACAAATTAAAATGCGAAAGAAATGTATACAGCTCTTTAAAAAGTATATATTTCATTTGACCTATAAAGCGAAACGTATAAGTTTAATATACCTTATAAAGTTTGATTTTCCTTTACTCAATGTTAATTTATTATGTAATTTTTCATGTTTAAGAAGCAAAATGACAATTTAACATTTCATCGACAATTCCTTACTTGACTTAACTTATTTAAATAACTTTTTTGATTGTTAACTATTTAAATTTAATAATACATATATGAATTTATAATATCATATTGAAACTTTGTATAATCAATCTTTACTTTGATTGTTATATTTGTATTTTGTTACATTTAAATTTAATTATACATTAATCTTTACTATATTGTTTTATTATTTGACTTATATATTTCTGTTTAGAACCGCTTATCAAATTGATGATGGGAGCATTGAAAAATTCAGGATGGTTTGTATTTATTTTTATATCCTTAAGCAATTAAACAAGAAGAAGAAATAATATGTATAATATATTAATTATATTTTATATACTTCATAGAGATAATTGTGTGTTTCCTAGAGAAAATAATGTGTAAATCATATTCATTTAAATGTTTTAGTGAATTTGATATTCGTCGTCATATTTCTTGCGAAATATGCTATAGCAATGTAACTGGTGGATATGATCCAGAGACAAATCAGGTATCTAATTTAAATAATAATGATATAATAATGATGGTACTACAGATTTATAAGCGTGATACAGTTTGAATACATATTATGTTTGTATTTTAGATCGTTGTATGCCAAAATTCTGCTAATTCTTTAAACAAAGTACAAGGAGTATTAACTCACGAGTTAGTTCATATGTTTGATTATTGTCGTAATGATCTTGATTTCAAAAATATTGATCATTTAGCGTGTACAGAAATAAGGGCTGCAAATCTCGCCCATTGTAGTTATCTGAGTGCATTATTTCAAGGACATGCATCACTTTTTCATATAAAAGAAACTCATAAGGTATGAAACATTTAATAGAAAAAAGATAACAATTATTTTTAACATAAGTATCTGTTCTCCAAGGATTGTGTTAAAGCTAAGGCTCTTGCATCTATTTTAACTACACGTCCGATAACATACGAAGAGGGACAAGCAGCAATTGAACGTGTATTTCCAAAATGTTACTCCGATTTGGAACCAGTTGGTAGACGCATCCGCAGAAATTCTATGGATATGGAAAGAGCTTATTCAGAAGCATTTTTTTATGGTTATACTTAATACAAATAGAATTGTTAATAAATTATTTGTTATAAATTACGATTTAAAAAATTGAAATTGTGCATACATATATATATGCACGTGTGTGTACATTAAAAGAAATATATATATGTATGAATGTATTATAGAAAAATTATTTATAATTGTTTACCCCCTCATATGAACAATAAGAAATGGTAAAGCAAGAAGTACAATTACAGTTAAATAAACGATTCAAAAAGACATTTCTAACATAGCTACATGTAGAGTAGATAAACATATGGATTACCCAAATGTAAAGTAGCGCCATATATTGGCAAATAGGAGTACTAAATCATTGAGATTTTCATGTAAACGAAAGATTTTTATAGATTAATTAATTATTTATTTAATAATCTTTAAAGTATTACTTTCATTTAATAATATTTTTTTATTTATTTTTAATCACATTGTTATAAATTATTAATCTGATTTAAGTTTCATGTATACTCGTCATATTCAATGCATCGAAGTCGTACATCTATTTTGTAATATGTTCATGTTCTAAGAAATTTCTGTAGAACAGCAGACATTTTCCTTCTTTTAACGAAGTATTTTAAAGACAGTCATGGCAGAAGTAAGTGTAACTAAATTTAAGAAAATATCTTACGATATCATTGCAATCCCTTTTATAAGATACAAATATTAATATTTTTCCTAATGTGTTTATCTTCGTTGATATTAAAACATTAATATGAATTATATCAGTGCATTTAATGGACACCTTTTTATTTATATCATATCTATATTTTACAGACCGACGACACTCAAAAAAAGAAGAGAACTTTTAGGAAGTTTACCTTCCGAGGAGTTGATTTGGATCAACTACTGGATATGCCCAAGTAATTTTTTATATCCTATATATTTATATGTATTAACGATGTGGTATATAGTTATGTAGCTTAATTACCTTATCGTATTTTAGGTTATGTTACTGATATCGTTTAATTTAGTTATTGTTTTTTTTCCAAGTTAAAATACTTGTATTGCACATAGAATTGATTATAATGCACGTATGCATTGTGTATATATTACTTAATAACTTAGGAAAATGACATTAATATTGAGACATAATAAAAACTGTAGTCTCCCATGTTCTGATTAACCGCTTGAGTCTCAAGCAGCGCAATCGCGCTGTTCAGTAAAGAAAACCCAGCACATTTTGAGCGTTCTCGACAACAGATGGTGCGTCCCCAACTATCGAAGTTGCCCGCTCAGATTTACTGACACAAGTACATCGCACAACTCCTTTTAATATAAATAATACATTTTACAATAAGTACAATACTATAATAATAGTGCAATAATACATTACAAAATAAAAAGAGCATGCCAGGAAACCCTGCCAAAAAGAAAAGAAAACAACAAAATAAAAGTGCTATCGCACTACTTGGGATTTTTCGACATAAAATGAAAGAAGCTCTATTGCGCTGCTTGGGTCTTCTTGTACCCATGTAGAGGAAGCGCGGTAGCGTTGTTTGGGATTCTTCGACAGCGTTTTATCAAAACCCCTTAGGATTCAAACGGTTAATAAATATAAGGAAAAAGTTTGGATAGCTGAATCACAACTTTTTTATATTAAACTTTATTTATTTGAAAAGAAATCAATTCGATGGATACTTTATTTAAATATTCAAGGATTTCATAACTTTCTGGCTAATAAATCTCAATTTTTTAATATAAATAATTGCCTAACACATTGCACGCCAGTTAAATATTAGCTGCTGAAAATCTGAATGCTGGTGGCTATCACTTGCTTGTTTTTGAAGAATGAGCAGTTATAAAATACACTTTTGCATATTGATTCTTGTTCTGATTGTTTCCAAACGATTTTGCGCGTTTTGTTTCTTAAGGCAAAACATATATAAATAAGACTTGCATACATAACAGAAAAAAATTACAATTTCACAGGACCAGTGGTCAAGCGATAGATTGAAAATTTTGCATTATTGCGGGGCCAGCGTGCAATGTGTTAAGTTACATACTTTTTATACCTCAAATCATCAAAGTCTTTTTTCAAATGCCTGAAATGCTTTGGGGTGAGAAGGCACATCATAATTTCTTCATAATGTTTGCTAAGTTATTCAAATATTATTTAATAAGAATTTCCTTTTTTCCATGCTTTTCTCAACATTATGTTTTTAATGCCGAACCTCGTATTTGCCACCATATAAGAACAATGTTTAAAATTAATTTTATTATGTTGAATTATTATTTCAGTATTAGAATCGAATATAAACAACATTCTTTTAAATAATTTTTCTCTCTATATAATCGTTTGACACGTATAATTTATGGCAATTTACATTTGTATGGCAGATGACAACTGGTCATCTGCATGGCCCTACCTAGCTTGCCATCATGAAACGATTGTTTGGATAGTAAAATGTCTGTATATTAGGATATTAAGATAATAAGGATACAAAGAGGGGAGGATTTACATACTTATTTAACATAATTTATTTTATTTCACAATGGCATATTATATATTTGCAGTGAACAACTCATGGACCTGATGCATGCTCGAGCTCGTAGACGTTTCTCCCACGGATTAAAACGCAAGTCTATGGCACTTGTTAAAAAATTACGAAAAGCGAAGAAAGAAACCCCCCCAAATGAAAAACCAGAAATCGTCAAAACTCATTTACGTAATATGATTATTGTGCCTGAAATGGTAGGATCTATTGTTGGAGTTTATAATGGAAAAACTTTCAATCAAGTAGAAATCAAACCAGAAATGATCGGTCATTATTTGGGCGAATTTTCCGTTACTTATAAACCTGTTAAACATGGTAGACCTGGTATTGGTGCTACTCATTCTTCACGGTTTATTCCTTTGAAGTAATTTGTATTCTTTATATCAATAAAAATATATTAAAATATCTTTGTGTAAATTTATTATCATATGTTAAATGTTATGTCATATGTTAAAATCTATAATATTAGAAAAATTTATTTGCAGAATCTGTACAAATATAATTAGTTTGTGGTGCAAATATTCATTAATGATATTACAAACGCTACTTTGAGTATCTTTACAAAATTAGAAAGTCGGGAGTTTATTTTAAATAGGGATCATGTTAATTTTTTCCAATAACAATGGTTAGTTAATTTTCGCCTATATGCGTTATACATAATTTTGAAATTGTATTTTACTTGCCTTAACGCGTTTACGAAATCGTGCTATCTATTTACCTACTATCAAAAAGTATAAAATACAGAAAAAAGTATGTAGTCACTTTTATAAACTTAATAGTATAATTATTTTTCTAGAATTTTTCTAGATTATTTCTAATCTAGAATTCTTTTCTAGATTATATATTAAGTTTCCTATCTCTGTTCAGCGATCCATCTTCTATCGTGATATCACAAAGGTATTAGAGTTTTTTTCTGTTGTATATGCTACGTCGTGTAGTATCGAAAAAAAGTTGAATAGAGAACTTCATCGGAGCACGTTCTAGATATTGAAACATAACCTAGAAATGAGAGAGAATTAACTTCTAAAAGTTTTTACTCACTATTAAAATCTTTTTGATTTTTAAATACAACTTTCAAATTTAGTTATAAGTATCTTATTACGTGTAACACATTAATTGTAGTGTTAATAAAATATATATTTTTATTTAATATAATTTTGAGAAAATATATTCCGATGATAATACGGTAGAATAATAAATGCTATAATAATAAAAAAGAATATTATCCACCAAAATTTTTAATTTATTTTCTACGTCTTTTTACGTGTTTTTGTAAGTGTTTAAGCTGCATTTAATTCCAAAGAAGTAATTCTGTTTGTTAATGAAGAACAAAACATTACCATAGATATTGTTATTAATATCTTATCGACGATCATCGAAAAAAATAGTTTGTGGTAGCTATAAATATTTCTTATACAGTGTTAAAAAAAGAACTAAGTTGTATATATTATTAAAATGTTAACATTACTACAAAATAAATGGATTCGAATTGGTCTACCATTTTTTATCTTTGTAATTGGTGGATCAGTAGGTGTTCGAGAATTCACAAAATTAAGGTATGTAATATATAAATTGTAATAAATTTAATAACCTTTTTGTAAGTCGATTTTTACGCTACATAACCT
>JAITYT010000289.1:212547-229681 GCA_025433975.1 Liostenogaster flavolineata | reverse complement strand
GAGAGAGAGAGAGAGAGAGGGAGGGGGAGAGAGAGGGGGGAGAGAGAGAGAGGAAAGGAAGGAGAGAAGAAAATAGAAGGTGCGTAGGAGAAAGAAGAGAAGAAAAAATAAGTTTTGGTTATTCTTTTTATGTATATACACTTTAATAATTATGTAATAAATATAAAACTAACCATAATTCGTTAGCGTTCGTTAATTCATATATTCTAACTTTTCCTGAAGTTTTATGTATATCCTACCGTGCTTCGCCTCACTAAGACTGGACGAGATTCGAAACTGCTGGTTACGAAAAGTATCAAACTTTTTGGAACTTTTAGCTCGTTACCTTATATTATTTAAATAAAAAAGGTCGCAATGTAATCGGGAACGATTGTGGGATAAACATTCCAACGTCGTAGCCGATACTAACCACGGTCACCTCTCAATTCAACAGCAGACTCGAAAGTCACTACAAAGTAAAAGGATGTAGGAGAAGGAAAAGAGACAATACGAAGATAGGTGAAAAGTTAGTGAGGGAAGAAGGAAGGAAGGAAGAAAGAAGTGTTTAGGTAGCAAAGGAGGTGGAGGCGGTGGCGGTAACGTCCACAATGGAGTTGGTGGTGGTGAGGATGGTATGGTGGTGGCGGCGGTGCCGGTGGTGGTGGAGAAGTAGGAGGAGGTAGGAGAACCAGCCTCCGCCAGTATCCACGTGTTCAGTGTAGTAGCGCGTTATGACCCGGATGTTAGATCGTAGCTGCAGTTTCGCGAGAACCTGCCGACCCGGATGTCCCGCTCGACGTCTTCCAGCGATCGACCGCTAATGTCCTCCTGGCCACCGAAATATGTTTAATCGGTAAGTCTGATCGACTGTTGATCGCCGTGCTTTATCGCTGCAGCGAAAAACTGAGCAAAGGGGTGGGTGGGAGAAGGGGAGACCTTATCGAAATCTCTCCGATTGTGTTTTCGTTTTTCTATGTCGGAATTCGATCGCCCTTTGTCTGTCCCTTTCTGCAATCGCGACAATTTCGGGTCGATGAAAGCGCGATGGTGGTAACAATTATGACAATAGGGGAAATAATAACGACAATGATGGTGACAATGACAATGTGGACGACAACAGCGACGATGACAACGACGAGGACGAAGTCGATCGTGATGATGGCGACGACGTCGACGGTGATGGTGATGATGTTGACAATGATTATTACGACTACGACGATGCCGACGGGGATGACGACAATGATAATGGTAGTGCTTGGATTGAGTCGATTGAATTTCGGAGAACGCGCAATGTATGGTTCAAAAGTGTACGGGGAAGACGGAGGCAAACACGAAATGCGATAGGAATCATTTTTGGAATATCTGAAATTGTGCCATGAAATAAGGCAAGATGAAAAAAAAAACTGATGAAATGGAGGAAGAAGGGGCTTTTTTCTCCTTCTTTTTCTTTTCCTCTTCCTTGGTTCTCTCCTTGGTAAAGAATGACGTACGTTTTTCGTTAACGATATCATTACACCATCGGCGATGTTACTACAGTTAAACAGTAAGAGCGAAGATGATTATGATAATAATTATAATAGTAAGACTAATAATAACAATTGTATTAATCCAAAATCGTTAACCGCGTGCCGAATGGTTCTGGATATGTTTCGAATCGTTTCCACCGCGCTGTAGATGTAGTTTAGTGGTAACATCGGTGATGTGCTTGAAGGATAGATGCGAGCAAGTCGACGAAAGGTGCCAGCAAACTACGAAGGGACCTGATAAACGCCGAAATCGCGAATCTACGTGATCTATTGCCGCTACCGCCCTCGACGCGGCAGAGACTTTCCCAGTTGCAGCTTATGGCCTTGGTCTGCGTCTTCCTTAGAAAAGCCAATTACTTTCAACAAGGTAAGTAAACGATCGTTGAGTACCTAACAGATACCAAGGAAAGATTCATCGTAAGTGTGGTAGGTTTAGATATATCTACCAACTATTTTCTACAGGGAAGAATGGTGTTTCCGCTTTTTCATGTTGTTACTTTGAGTCCGTACTAATAAGTCACGATGACGAGTTCGGACGTTGCGACGTTTCAATTTCAATATGATAGCTTAGAATACTCTGGAAAGATTTTCTTTGGAAAGACTTTGGAAAGTTACTACTTTCGTTATCCGAAAAGAGTTAAAACCACGTTTTTAATCGATTCGATCAAAATTAATCTATACATCCGATACTAAACGGGAGACAAAAGTCCTCTTCCGTAATAAGATTGAAAATCTTCGAAATATCGCGAGGACGCGCGAACGTAGTTTGAGACTTTAATGCCGGTAAATAAGTACGGCGGTCAGTATTAGGTCGTTCGAGATTGCGGAACAAAGAATTCACTTCTTTACGAACAAGCTTTATACGAAGAAATCTTCGATTGCCGATGAAAATAGAAACATCAATTAGATGAAGAAGTTAGTGATTTCGACGAGGGATTTTGTGATTCCGACGACACCAATTTAGTATTATGATTCACAGTGCAATAAGATCTAATTATTTCTTCAAGAATGTCATATAATATTTTACATTATATGACATGAATTTTCAATGTCTCTAAATATTCAACTAAATTTGATTTCTAAATCAAATTCTTGACAACGTTACAAATTTTTAAAATCGCGAGTGTATTTTGAAACATCGAAGGATCCAAAAATATCGGAAAATCAATTCGATCGGATCTTTGGCCTCTCCATGAGTTATACGTTTATCCGTGCAGTTCGATTAGAGGCGAACACACCAGGACGATCGTGGAAAAATGAGCCATCCTCCTTTTTCTTGCTCGCCTTCAATAAATTCGACAAAGAGCGTTGTTAATGCGAGAAGGTAGATGATGCGACAAATCGGCAGAACGACGTGATTTAACGCGTAAAACTGCTGGTGTCTGCCGCGGGTGCCGCCTTAGGCCTTGCGGTCGAGAGTTCGAAACCCGCAGCTACAACCAATTTTTTTCTTGCCTTTCGTTTACCGCTGTCTTGTGTTTGTTTCCGCAATTCCGAAGCGGAACGTGGCTTTTAATGCACCGATAACTTGCCAAGAAACAACACGAATATATGAATATTACCGTTACGTTGATTTCGTATTATTATTTTGCTATTTCATCAAAGTTCCTTTATTATCTCACCGTTTAACATCGTCGATGCCTTAATTATTTGTTTCTTCCTAAAATCTATTAGGATTTAGAACCTTAATCGGTTTGAAAAGTGCATCATATTTAATTAGTTGACGAACATTTTTTCCTCTTGAAAAAAGAAAAAAATATACTCAAAGAAAATCGATAGAAAATATCTTGAATTTTTGTGAGATCGATCTGACGTAACAATTATTCCTTGAACTTTTATAAAAACATCACCTCGTGATAGTACAGCGATGATATGAATGGAATCGATCTTCATCAGAGAAAGAATCCTTGAATTAAACATCGCAAAATAAAGACGACAAAGCATCTAATACCAACAACGATACAAAGATTTGTGATATATGGACGATGGTTCAGTTAAAACGTTAAGCTTGACGTCCGTCCTTGGGATTGGCAGCAAATTTTTTGTTTTAACGACATTGGCAACATAACATTTTCATTTGTTCAGTTATTTGTATACTTCGAATACTCCATCATTGTTCGCTTATTATTCTGTGACTCAGTGCCTGTTGAGTGGTGCGGCATGGCGGTCTGCCGCCTGAACATAAAGTCCAGCAAATTAAATGTTGCGCTCAACGTGTTAAGCAACGAGGAAGACGAAGATGTCGCGACATTGGAGGATCCACTTGGGATTCCATGATCGAGCCGAAATCATGTCGCACCTCAACGAAATCGTTTCGAGGTAGTCGATGAAGCGGGCCGCCAACGTGGTCACGTACGCGTACGCGAGAGCCATTAGATGAAGTAATACAGTAATGCCGATACGTATAACACCGTCGATATTACGAGAGAATATCGTCATTTTGTTTCGTTCGCATGAGCGACGCGAGTTCCTCTGGCTTTGAAATCCGCTTCGGCGCTGCGATATAACGGCTGCTCGTGAAGCGGGTATATTTAAACGATTTTATTGGTGTGCTGCCGAAGACCGCTTGGTCACTTTCGCACGTCGTAGTACCTTCGTGGATGCTACGCAGCGTATTACCGCGACTTCAATGTAAATTTGACGGTTCAATTTATCGACTTTCCGGAAGCACGTACTAAGTTGGCTACGAGGAAAACAAAGGACGATGCTCAATTCAATGACAGGGTAGATAATAAACGACGGCGGAAGGATAAGCGAGAATTGGGTATAGTAGTGATAAGTTTTTATTCTTCCGCTCCTCTAAGGGTTGTGTGCATTTTGACATTCTCCATTCCCTTACATTGAAACTTATATCTAAACTTATACTAATCTTATTATAACTTAAGCTCTAACTTAATCTACGGCTTTATCCTAGAGACGGAGAGAGAGAGAGAGAGAGAGCTCGTACACTATTTCATTCTTCCTTTACACTAGCACTTACCCTATCTCTCTCCCTCGCTCTTCTTACTCTATTCTTAATTCTAGCCTTTATATTAACCCTAAATATACTCCGTCTTTCGGTTCTCATTTCCTCGAGAGTCGGGTGTATCGTGTGGATCTCCGTGCGTCGATAGAGACGCAAGGCAATAGCATACGTAAAAAGTAATTAAAGGCAAGGAAGAGCTAAACGATCGTAAGTAATGTACGTAGCGAGGTTTGTTTATTGTTTTTACCTTTTTATTATTTCAGTGATACAAAAACCATATATTTTAAGAATTTGATTAGGCGTAGGTCGATTGGTTTTGATCTTGAACGTTATTATTGGTTTATTATTAGAAGTTTTATTAAATTGTTTGTTTGGTAAAGTTTAAAAAGATGGAACTTCAAAAGATCTCATCCAGATGATTTTTCGTTCTTTTGTAATTTTCTTCTTCGTCGTTTCAAATCGTGCAACTAAATTTATTCAACTGTATTAGTCTTCTAAACGAAATACGCCTGTTCAGTGAATATTCGCACCTGGAGTTTTGTGGTATTTATATTCTATAATATAAATATATTAGTTTGGCCAATAAGTAATGTTGGATTTTACCGTAAGTGATCGTTTCTGCTGTTTTTAAAATAAAAGAATATTTGTAACTGACAAGACATAATCTGAAAGCCGAGATTCTAATGTGCAATCTAAAAATGAGTTTATAATTTATGGTTAAACTTTTTATTCTTTATTTGAATTTAAATACGAACAACGAGAAGGTGTATTTTTGTGCGATTATGCTTTTTTATTTTCGTAGAAAAAGAACTACAGTGTAAACAGCAAAAAAGACTTCTATCGTTTACAGTATAGTCCTGTGAATGAAACATAATGCAAAGGTGATTCGAAATGCTCCTGTCTGGAGTTTTTAGTCTTACCGATGACAAACGTTCTAGCAGACCTATCAAGATTGATAACGATCAAATCTCTATTTTAATTAAAAATAATCCATATTCTATCACACGATAGATCGCTGAAATATTAAGAATATCGAAATCAATTCCACTACTACTACTAAATCACTAGATCTCTGTTTCTTATCGAAAATTACGACATTACTTATTGGCAAATTCAATATTTTTTCTATAGGTAGTTTCGGTATTTTATTCCGTCGTTATCGATTCGTTATTCGGGTTGACTTTTTCATCGCAATACGCAACGAATAGCGACGATTAGCTGCAGAGATTTTAGAAAATGCCCCGTGAAGAAACGATGTTACGCGTAATGTGAGAATGCCACGTTTTACAACGACGGCGTATATTATTTCAAAAGTCACGAGAATCGTTCACGAATGACAATTTATTAAACTTTCGAAACTAACAACAAAGATTTATCGATACTGATATTTTACTCGAACATTTTATATTCGTCGCTGTGTACCTGCGCATTCGACATTAATCTCGCCTATGCGTTTCTCGATGTTCATTTTTTCTAGACTTTTCCCATACGTTCTGTCATAGAAATTGACAGTAAATGGCAACGCATTAAGAAAGAAGGAACACAATGATATCGAAATACAAAACGCTGAAAAGTTTACCAAAAATATCAAACGATCTTCGATTTTAATAAAAATTGGTATACTACAGATTTCACGGCAATTGATTATGAACCTAAAGTTTAAAAACCAAATGACGGTTCAATATGGAGGATGCTAACATTAAACGAAATTAGTAAATTCATAAAATTTGGTATGCCATTATTATACCTCAGAATACAAATCCGAATTCAAATTTACCATGAATAAAATGGCGGACACTATTCTGAAGGAAGTGTAGTACATTCAAGAAAATCAGTATACCATTATTATTTAGCTTGCATAATATAGATTTGAAGTAAAAATGACTGAAATCAAAATGGCGAATCCAATATAGCGGACACTAATATGAAAACAATGTGATCGCAACGATTCGGTCGAAATGTAACCCCGATTTGGCGCGAATCGTGGCATCGAACGCGTAATATAAAGAGTCGCACTGAATTTGTGGTTGTCGTCTCGGTACGATTCGTTGCAATTCGAAAGTATCTTTCCAACGTCCGATTCTAATTCTCATTGTCGCGTATCATCGTACGCGAACATTCTTCCGAAGTCAGCGTTCACGTTGCAGACTAGGCGTTGCTATCGTCGCTTACTTACGAGGCGACACGACGCCTTTTATAGTCGCGCGTTACAACCTCGTGTACCTCGCGCGTTTATCTTTCGACTATCGAAGAAATAGGAAAAAAAAGACAATGGGAAGAGAGAGAAAGAGAGACAGAGACAGAGAGAAAACGCAACGATAGCCCATTTGTCGATTTTTATTCCCTCGGTGTCGCGATAAAACGTCGACGAAGCTTCCTTTTCTTTATCGTGATACCATGCGACTATATTCGACCATTTCACTGTCGAAATAACGTTAGACATTTTATTATTTGTCGCTGTGTATAACATTGTTGCCAACACGATTTTATTGCGCGATTTCGCGACTGAAAGGTATCGCGTCGTTAGAGCCTAAAAAAGCGAAATTCATGTTACATAAAGTTTGGAAGAAATTTCTTTAGAATTTTTCATTCGGAAGAACGAGATGGAACGATCCAATTTTAAAAGCTACAGTGTCCGATTTCGAAGTCGGATTTCATATTGGAAGATATTTCAGACGAACTATGTCATTCTGTTAGTATCTACGAATATGACATTAGGAAATTCTGAATTTACATTATGAAAGATATTTAGGAAGATCGTGACGATTTTGTCGTTCTTGCAAATTCTAGCGAACGATTTTTATCTTTACTCTGTATCGTCGCTCCTCGTGTTCGAGAAACGTACTTTTCTGTCTACCTAATTTGCATCGTTGAAGATGTCTTCAGCTGATCAGGACGATGCTCGAAAAAGGAAGTAACGATTGAGAACGAATTGTTAACTATCGACTGTTTTACCTGCATCGATTTACAATTGACGGAACGCAATCATTCAAATGGATACGTACCTCGTTTCTTTTGAGTTCTCGTCCTTCTATTCGTATTTCGTTTGTCATCGTCGTCATCGACGTCGTGCAACTGCTCTACATGTAATTCGTCTTCCCAGAACGCTGAAAAACATTCAAATGGCTATTCAAGTAGTCCTTCCGTTTAGCAGATGAAAATCGTTTGTACCCACGATATGAAATATGGCAAAACTCTTGCTTCGTTTAAAGGAGTTCGACGAAACACGAAGAAGAAGGAAGTTCGGTTCGATAAAATGACATGTTGTTTTTTATTTGGTCTCGTTGCTCGTTTTGCTAAAAAAAGTAACGTTTCGTCTTCTTGATTCACGGAATACAAAGAACTGCATCAATTTGCGTAACAAATACGTTTTTATACTTTTAAATAGAAAATAAATTACTTTTATGTTCGATAAAAATATTTGCAGAATATAAGATTTAATTCTTCGAAATTACACGTTGATGAAAAATGCGAACTATTTACAACTTTCCTCCGTTTAGTTAAAAGCTGTTAATGATTTCTAGATGTAAGAAGTCATCTAAATATTCTCCCCTCGTTTTTTAGGTGATCGTAGCAAGTTTCATTAGGCGATCGATGCAAATTCGTAACAATTTACGAGAGTTTTTAAGAAGTACCATGTTGAAACTAACGATTTCTTTGTAATTCGTTTGTTTCATTGTCCGTAAAAGAAACTATCAAACGAGACAAGGAAGAGTTCGATAGCTTTTTTAAGACAAACTGTCGCATTCTCGAAGATCGTAACGTTCTCGTGGGTTTCTCTTAGCGGTAAGTATATCGTTGTAAAAACGCAAGAATAGTTTCGGAATGTTCTCGGCTTTCTCGAATCGTAAGTGGATTATGAAGCAGAAACGCTGCTGATGATCGAAATAGTAAATAGTACCATAAACACGAGAATAAAGTGTCATGCATGCGAGAAAGGATCGTAGCTTGCATGGGTGTAGACATTTCCATAAGGACAGTAATTTTTTAATAATATTGATGACAAATTAGGAAAATAAGACTATATATTCTTAAACTCATAACAAAAATTACGTAATACGTCTATTCTATCATCACGCTCAATTGTTTAGTATATTCGATTTTTCATATAACAAACTAAATTTCATGAACGAGAATCCTTTTTAACCCTTTGCGGTATATCGCCGCGTATCTATTCGGTGTAAATCATCGTTATGGCCGATGAACTCATAGATGCGTATCAAAGAAAATAATTGACAGAGCCCAACAAAAAAATGTTGGCAACAATAAACAAATAAACATTTTATCGACCCTATGGAGAATCTTGGATGCCGGAATAGCATCTAGAGAGCTATAAATAATAATTTCACGTTAGACTATCGCTCTAGTGGCTCTGAACGTTTGTCTTCAAATCGTCCCGTTCGCAAAGGGTTAACATTGTCGTACCATTAAGCACTTTCAACATTTCCAACATTTTCAAAAGCCTCCGCGATATCCGACGTTACGCGAAACCGATTTTATACTCGTCGTCGAATAAGCGGAAGTTGCAGTGGTGTTGGCCGACGGCGCACGTCGCTGCAGTAATCACGGTGTCAGGATCTCGTGACGTTAACGTCTTCGAGCGGGTCGCTAGTAGATGTCTTCGGTGTCTCGCCGATATTCGGTGAGTCCAAAGATTCGCTGAGCCGCGTCGTATCGCGGGCACATTGTATCGCGTGGCGCGGAGCAGCCTGAAGGTGAAGGGGACGAGGGAGAGTTCCTGAGAGAAGGTAAATCTCCTAAACGTAGATCAACGTGAAGAGGCACGAGGAGGCAATGCAAAGAGGAAAGCAAAGCGAGGCAAGGCAAGGCACTGGCGACGCGGTAAGCCAGACCGAAGGAAGAAGGGAAGGCAAGAAGGCAGCGAGATCGGCGCGCGTTCAAACTCTGCGGAGTCTAAGCGCGAGTTCCGGGTGATCCGCTGACCTCTCGGCCTTTGCAACAACACTCTCACGCTCCTGTAACCCATACTCCCCCTATAACATTCCCCTTCTTCGCCTCTTCCCCTCGCTCTTCGTTTCTCTCTCTCTTTCTCGGTCCACTAGTTCTTTGCTCTCTCTCTATCGTTCTCTCCTTCCTTCTTCGTCTTCCTCCTATATCGTTCTTTCTCTTCGGCGTTGTTGACTATCTTTCTTGCTTCCTCGCATTTCTCTTCTCTTCTCTTCTCTAGTTCTTTTGCTCTCTCTCTCTCTCTCTTTCTCTCTTTCTTTCTTTCTCTTACACTCGTACACCCGCGCACCTTTTCTCTTGCTTGTTCCTACTCTCTTTTTCTCTCTCTCCATCTCTCTTTGGCTCTCTCTGGCTCTCTCTCTCTTTCTCTCTCTCTATCTCTCTTCTTTGTCTCTACCTTCTCTTTCCTTTTCTTTCTAACGTACGCGTTCCTCCTGTTTCTCTTTCTCTCTCTGTGTCTCGTTGCACTCGTCGAGCGGAGGCGCTTGCAAGCGCAGTTATGCCGCGCATTAGCATAACCATTTTTTCATCCCGGTACTTTTTGTCTCACGAAAAGCACGATACCGACGAATTTTCTTATGCGATCGTTCAGTTTTCCATTAAGTAATGCGCAATTTAAATTTCAATATTGCGTCTGCTTTCTTTTTTCTAAATTACGAGATGTTTCGTTATTCCTGTTATTTTCTGAAAATAATCACATACGAGATTTCGGATAAAATCATGATTATTAGACTCTGCGACTATCTATCTATCTAAGATGTTCCCCGGGGAAAGGTCAACGACAAAAAATCACCGGTGCTCGTGTGCGATCGTAACTCTTCGTTCTTTCGTAACTCTATGTCAAATATTTCTTTAGAATAAACAACGCTACGAGTTTCTTCATTAATACATTTTGCATTTATCGCAGAACAGACTTTATAGCAGCCTCGTAACAATTGTTCGTTCTTCTCCTTTGAATAATTTCATCCACTTCTCTTTCATTTACCTGCGTACTTTGACTCACGATAGAGGAATTCGTTCTGGTACCTCATTTTCGTATTCCTTTTTCGAGGAAAACTTATAAATACGAACTTACATGCACAATAGATACGACACGGCAATAACGATTTTATCTGTTGATACTTTCGAACCTGCAGCGATATCTTGAAAGCGTCGTAAATAATTTTACGGTGATTCGTGAAAAATATTTAGGGCAATTTTAATCGCACAGTCGAGAAGGTCAACGATTTATGTTTTTTTTTTCTTCTATATTCTTTATTAAAATTAAATTTATCTATATTTTTTCTTCTATCTTCTTATTTTAAAGAATTGAACACATGGCTCATCTACGGGAAATCGTGTTGTTTGAAAGAATACCGATTTTAAAATACTACCTCTCGATCCAATGGAACTGTTAATATGCGAGGTAGCTTTGGAGAATAACTTTGATCTGTCCCTAATTAAATGTCTATTTTGTTGGTTATTTGGAATGAGGAAAAATTGTATTTCGTGTTCTGTTGCAGCCTTGAAGAATTGCCCATCCGAGTCGACGAACATGCCAACGCCGAATATAGGATTCTCGAAAGTACTGTCCATTCTTTATTCTATTTCTAAAACCACATTATTATACACGTTCGTACAGAGCGTGAACATACTTTTTACAGTGCGTCCATTTCTTTCAGGCTATGTCTGGATTTATCATGATGATGACACAACAGGGAAAACTATTGTACATATCGGAAAACGCGGCGGAGTATCTTGGGCACTCTATGGTAATTACGTGCGTTTTATAGTTCGATGAACATCGTCTTGGCAAAATGATCGAAGTCCATTTAATAAAGAGACTGTAATCTGCACGAAGGAATGTTTGGTAATTGGAAAAAAATCTTACTTACAAAATTTGGTAATTCTCGTTTCTAATCTTTTAATTACTAATTTACCAAGTATTATGACAATCGATGGCAAATGTTTCTTGATGAAGATTCTCGCATCTTGGACGAATAGACTTCGATTGCCTGTTAGTCTTTCACAAAGTAAGACATGATTGATTTCAGGAGGATCTTTTGATTCACGGTGACAGTGTATACGACGTCATAGATAAGCAGGATCACGTAGTGGTGCAGAATCAATTGGCGAGGAACAGTCCCGTACCAAACGATAGAAGATTATTTCTATGTCGGATCAACGTCTCGAGGAATTCTCGCAGGCAGCTTCGATTTGGTGATCAGAAGGTCACCGTTTAATTCGATAATTTTGTGTCCCATATTCATCATATTTTCAACGATCCATATTAAAACCTTCTTTTCAGGTAGTTCTAGTGGAGGGACATTTTTTACCTTTCGTACCTGTCTGCAATCGGAACGAGTTCGTCTTTTTGGCTTCCTGTACGCCGGTGGTCTTACCGGAGACGCGAGAAAGCATCGTTCAGGGCGCTACTAATATCTTCACGACGATTCATTCTATGGATATGAAGTACCTACATATTGATAAAACGTAAGAGAAAGAAAACTACCGAGATGAAATTATTATTGTTATTTATTTTTTAATTTTGATCTTTCGGCTACAAAATTGAACTTGACTCTTTAAAATCTGTTGCACATGCCTTTCATATCTTCTTTCTCTATTGCATACTTTCTCTATGTAACCAATTTAGTACCTCAGTACGATTCCTGCCTCTTAGTACGCCCCCTATTCTCACCCCACTTCCCTTGATTTTTCTGCAATCTTCCATATAGCGCTTCGAATTCCCTTTTCCCTGCTCTTACAGCACATATTTCCTCTCCTCTCGTTCCAATTAATTTCGTTTTTTCCCAACAGTTTTTCGTAAAAACAAAAAACAACGTTTTTTCATTAAAAAAAAAGAAAATGAAATGACTTTCCGAATAACCTAGTATTGTACCTTGTTTCTTTTATTTTGTTATACTGCGCTTGTCTCTGAAGTTCCTAAATCTTTTTCTTCAGCATCGTCTCAACTCAAACATTCTCTTCGTATATCTTCTATCTTTGTAGAGCGGAAAGTCACATGGAGTATAATCGTTCGGAATTAGTTGGCGTTTCGTGGTACAATCTCTTACATTGGGATTCCATACGGATAGCTTATTGCAAACATCAAACCGGTATGTGTTAAAACTATAGTTAAAATTTTTTTACGTATATATATTAGTTTATATTAATAAAATATGTCTATGAATTTTATACGAATACACTTACAACGTAAATAAGTTAAGACTAATTTTTATTTAAACAAAGCACTTTTGATTTTTCAGTGATTCAATCCGATCAGGAACGATCAAGCACGGCACTTTTGAGGCTACAAAGTCGTTCCGGTAGATGGTTTTGGGTTCACTGTGTGCTTCAGGTTAAAGACACATCCGAAGAATGCCAACATCCCATAATTGTATGCACCAATCAAGTATTAAGGTATACTTTATAAGGTTGCTGTAATTTACTCGTAAATCGATTAAGGCAATTTCGAGTTTTTATTCGAACAACTTTAAATGTGATCTCGTTGCATTATAATGGATGCTTATACTTTAATAAATAATTTTGTTACTTCAGTGACAGAGAGGCGGAAGTAATGCGTACTAGTTCCTGGCTCTATCAGTATTCTTCACACACGAAGTTCACTTACGGTCTTTGTCCAACCAGCGGACAAAATCGCAATGTGCCATATACAGTCGGGGATAGCCAAGGTATTCAGCATCAACATCAACAGCATCAGCAACATCAGCACCATCAGCAACATCAGCAACAACAACAGCAGCAGGACTATGTTCGTACGTCGTCTTTGGGACAAAGCAGTGACACTGAGTTATCGCCGTCTATTTGTAATCTCGATCAAGAGAGTCAAAGATCCACCAAGACGGAGCCGATCGATTATCCCACGAGATTACCTTGGGATGACGTTGAGCCGGTCGACATGTCCATTGGTGGTGGAGGTACTCAAGAACATGAAAATAGAGGCCTTCACGTACACGTGCAACAACAACACGGCCATCATCATCATCACGTTCTTGGACAGTTCACCGGAAGGTATCATAAACCCCATCATCACAAGAGCCCTCTTTATCTGGCTGGTTATCGTGCCAAGTTTGTTCAATACCATGGTCAGATCAGCGGAAGTACTGATGCTCCCAAGTATTATATCACCGATTTGGACAAGGAATATGGTTGTATTGATCAGCGGTAAGTTTGATAATAATAATCCATTTTTATCAAAAGCGTTATTATGACATTTTTTTTTGTTTCTTTTTGCGAAGAAGAGAATTAATTGTGAAGATCGGTTCTTACGTTAGTTCTGCGTTTCGTAATAATCTTACAATTATGATTTGAATACACAAATGCAAACAGACTGTCTTTTATCTTCTTATCTTAATTCTTATATTAATATCTTAACGTATTATGATTATTTTTTCTATTCAGCGTGTATCAAAAAATATGATATATGCTGAAAAACAATGATTCTCCTTGTAAAAATAAATAAGTAAAATGTATACAAAAGTACAATATATTTTATAAAAGGTTTTTGTCGCTATAGATACTCTAATATTACGAATCATATTATTTTTCATATATGACTCGAGTAAGTACGTGCGATGAGAGTCGTTTTGTTAACTCTCGTGCATATTCGAATGCAAGCATACTTGATGGAACTAGTTCACTGTTTCATGAATTTTTGAAAAAAGCCTCAAATATAATAAAAAATTGTCATCTTAGATTTTCGATTTCGATACAAGGAATTGCTTTCTCTCGATAGTATAAGGTGTCACGTCTTATTGTTTGTTTACCAACAATTCGTAATCACAGGAGATAAAACTTTCTGCATTTTCTTACAATTTCTACGCTGAGTGATTTTCATCCATTTTTCCTTTTCCATTTATCTTTGATCAAAGAGATCAGACGTAATAGCTTCGAACATTTGCAGAAATGTGTCGTCTCAAAAACGACTTCCTATGAAGATCCTACCAGTATTAACAGCGACCGGTTCGGCCTCAGAAACGATGATTGAATCGTCGACGGAGCACTGGAGCTCCAGTCCAGTTTGGTCGGACGCTTTACAGAGGGTCCCTGACGTCGTGCATCAGGATCTTAGTCCTTATATAACGACGCCGACGACACCAGCCGACACGCCCGACTCCGAGCTTCATTCTGAGGCGCCTATATTCAATTTTGATTGGGCGAGCGAGCAACACGTGCCGAATCTAAAGATAACCTTGCGTAGTTCGAATCACGAACCCAGGGAGCTGCAGGACGTTCAACCAATAATGTTGCAGCTGCCGCGTAGAAAGGGCCACTCCGCGGACGAGTCTAAGGACTTTGCTAAGTGAGCAACGATCCTGGAAAGTGTTGGTACTTTCTCTCTTTTTCTCTGTCATTTCCTCACACACACTTTCCGTTTCTTTTTTTTCGAACTCTTAGATAGGCAAATGTTTGTAGTGCGACGATCGCAAGGTTTCGACAATTTCTATCTGTTTGTCAGTATGTTATTTGCACGAGAACCTTGCGATATCGATTGGAAACTGGTTGGATTACGGAGGATCTTCTCTTTCTTTGTTCGGTTTACATCATGCTTCGTATAAACCTATGAGAATGTTATAATCTCTTTGATAACAAACGACTTTCTGAATTTTTAATCAAATTATCACGTTTGGACTCGACATTCGCTAAATAATCATATTAGGAACCGCACTGTAAGTGCGAATTGTAGCTCGACTCTTGGTTAAACGGTCGAGCCGATATCAGGGCCTAACTCCGTACGAATGTATCCATGCCTTGCGCCATTTAGATTGTAATGCTTTAATATCGTTATCGATAGTAATGTTCAAATTAACGATTTAACGAGTGCCTTCTTCGAGTTCCGTGCTCTTCATAGATTTAATTCGAAATTCAATTAAAATTTTAAATTAAAATCGTGAGTCTCAAAGTATTCTCGTGATTAATTAGAGCGTTCCTCTTCTTCATTGTGTGCCTTGATCTGTGAAGTCAAACAGTGTAAAGTACAAATTGAATAGATGACGTCGTTGTAAGCAAGTAGACAAGAGTATTAACAGTGAAAGAACGTAAACGATGTATTACGTCGATTCGTATATACAACAAGGGTATGGGATATAAAAAAATATTTTGTTAAGCAAGATTTCATTGACGACACTTTTTTTCCAATTTTGATTTTCGACCTTTCTTCAACCGTGTCTCGAATTTTCCGCCACCTCTCGAACGCAACATCTAACTTTTTCTGCCTTGCTCCCTCGCTAATATCATGATATTAACTCTTCTTGATATTTCCTCTTCTCTCTCGGCGCATTTTTTTTTATTCTGTACTTTTCTTTTTATTTTCACGATACGAAAGTGCGAGGACAGAGGGAGTGGTCAATCTACGACAAAGCAACAGTGGGAGAATGCGCGTATGGAGAGGGAAAGTCGGATGAGTTGCGAGGATATTGCAAAATCAATGATTCGAGACCCGCGTTTGCACACGTGTCTCTTGAAGGGATATAGAATTTTGTTGGATGATATTTTTTTATAGACTTGTTATTCTTTTACTAGTTGAATGTATGATAAATAAGATTTCTCTATTAGTGGTCCGTGCACCATCGCATAAAATTCCGTTAAGGACGTTCGACGTTAAGAGTGTTTTTCTTTCCTAAAATTGCAATGATTTACCTTTTTTCCTTAAGCGTAATAATTCTACGATAATTCACAGTTACCCAAGCTGAGATAGATGATACGAAGATTCATTGATCAATCGCAATGTTAATGCGATTGTAACGACGACTCGTTTTCAAAAAATATCGATAAGGTCCAATGATGTTCTCACGTGTATTTTTGTAGAACAGTTTTTCGACAATAAACACGTGTAACGTTAGTGAATTTCATGTATATAGATACCTACCCTTTTCTCCGCGTCAACGGTGCAAACAAACTTGGACTAGCGGTCCCGTCGAGACGACGGAAATGTAAAACAAATATACGTCAATCGTCAATGATAGTTCTATCGTTGAAAGAAAAATAATTGCTTTTTAGCTGATAACACATACTCAAGTCTGAAAAAATAGCTTAAAGTAAAATAAGACCGTAAAGTAAGATTTTTCTGACTAAGCGGATTTTGCATTAAGGCAACGAAGAGCTTTTCTATTCTTTAGAATTGAATGCAATTTGATGCAAATCACCTTTTCGTTATTCAATCTCGAGATTCGACCACTTAAATTTGCGTTTAGAAGTGGGGAAACTGAAAAAAGCCAAGAGAGGGGTTGAATATTTATCGAGGGAACTGATTTAACTCATAAGCACGAATGACCACACATACACACATTCATAGAAATAATCGACAATATTTGTTGTAGCTAGAAGTTTAATTTATTTTAATACTTACCGAAATCCTCTGATTTTATCTCGTATACTCAAAAAAAAAATGATTTTTAAGATTTTATACCGATCGATTATGAAAATGTTGAAAAGAGAAGGATGAGCTAAAAAACGGTCAGTAAAGATCCTGCCGTGAACTTCGTACAATATTTATATTAAACTTTATTCATAAATTACCTTTAGTTTTGGTATTCATTTTTTTATGCGATGTGGAAGAATATTTATAAAATCAATATCAATATGGGTGTTTGAAGATGTATCAAAAACGAACTGTGTTACAACATACAAGGCTCCTGAAGAACTCAGAATTATTTCTGATAGAGCGTAAACGCGTATCGTGTATGTATATGAATTA
>JAITYT010000289.1:140322-154435 GCA_025433975.1 Liostenogaster flavolineata | reverse complement strand
TGTTGTCGTTTAATGGTGTTGATCTTTATTATTTGGGAATTTTATTATAAATATAAAAAGCTATGACTGCACCAAGTGCTTTGACTCTTAAATTTAAGATTTTTCAAAAAGTGGAGTTAATCACTGTGTGCACTAAACGGCTCACTTTTCCTCGGTACGAACGCCGATGCAGCGTCCGTCGATCGCCACATGATTCGTACGATGATGCACGCAGACGCGCGTTGGCGGTTCGCAGGGTGGAGAAGATAGGGAGAGGCTGCCTCGCCTCTAGAGTCACAATTAAAAATGGCTTCGAGGCTGGACGGAGCGAGAAGAAGAGAGTCGAGAAGTGTGACGGTAAGTGCAATTCTACGCGATAAGATTGACGTTGCTACGATTTCCAACGAAGGCTAAACGTTGCGTGAACGCGTAGGTGCCGTTTACGCCCGACGATCAACGATGCGGCAGCCACGACTCGCTTGCGCTGATTTCGCGCCATATCCCCTTCCTCTCCTGTGTGCCTGCTTGTATTCCGATAGGAGATGCAACTAGTCTGACTTTTACTTTTGCGACGCGAGCGCGCTGTCATATCACTACTCAAACTAACCTCAACCAACCGGTCGTTTTGTCGCGGGTTTGCCAATTTCTTGATAGAACGAGACGCGTTTCGTCTGACCTATGTTCCTGCGACGCAAGCACGCTGCATGCCACTACTAAAATTAATGAAACCAGCAGTTGTTTTTACCATTGTCATTCTCGAAGCGTCGTCGTCATCGACGTTATGATTTTTCTTTCTTTCCGGAGCATAAGCGATTTACCAACGAGAGTCGATTACACCCTTGAGGAGTTGTTCAATTCACCTAATCTCTATTTTGAGCTACTATGTGTAAATGTATGCCATTTTTCTTGGCAAAGTAGATGCACTTACGTCCTTATCTCTTCTCTCTATAGCAAAACAAGAGATTTACCTTACGTGATAATTTATGCGTTAGCAAGTTTCCCTTAGATTTGGTCACAGAATGGAGTCGACAATTTATTACGCCTGATATGAAAGGAGAAGCGGACACAAACCGTGCCTTCGACACGATATTTTTATCGCTTGATATTGACCAACAAGCGTCGATTGGGTCCTCGACGAGTCGTTGAATTCTTCACATTTCAATTTTGTCTGACGATGTACACGTAATCGCGTGCACGTACACACAGATGTAAGGATAGGAAGAACGCGATTTTTAATACGTCGCGTAGAAGCGCGCATTAAACGCGAGTCTTTCAAGCAGGCGTCACGCGTTCACAAGCGAAAAATCATTTCGAATTTATGGCCTCGACGTGGACTTCTCTACGGGAGAACAAAGAAGAGACGAGCCTTTTGTTTATTCAGCGCGAAACCAATTACTAGTTACGAAGTTGGTGTACGTATGTGCGCACATACAGACACGCCGTATATAGCACACACGTAGGCAAATATACGCGATGCATGCATGCGAATGTATGCGTGCGTGTAAAACAGACGTAACGTCTTCAGTGCGACCGTGTAACTTCCAAGCCGATGGTTACGCGTCGTTCTCGGAATTATTACAATGGAATCTCGTTCGTTGCGATCGTACGCGTGTCATACCGGCGTTTTAAGAACGGCGCTGGGAGTATTACATTTTAATGATAAATTCTTCCAGGAGCGGGAACGCGAAACTCATCGCGGATCGCGTTTGATATTAAAATGAAAAGCGAGAACGTCTCGTCGAGTCGCGTCCTTTTCGTTTTGTTCTTTGCTTCGTAAGTCGATTATTCGACGGAACATTCTAGTTTTTTTTTACACGAGGCGTGCACGTGCGCATACACGAAGGCACCTGTACATTTATGTAGATTACAAGGACGAGTCATTTTTCCGCGTCTCTACTCTTCTATCGTCCGCGATATAATTTGGTGGACGTATAATCAAATGTTATGTATTTCGTGTGTCGTGGAAGTGGGTGATATTATCACTTCTTTTCTTGTTAATTTTACCGAGCGCATTTTCGAAGTAGCCAATGTGTAAGTCGTGAGTCGATGAGTCTCGTTTCATCGACCTGTGTAAAAAATTCGTGCAAATTCACCGAGCGTATTTTCGAGGACGCCTTGAGATTGCGAAATTGAGATAAACTCACGATAATCCAAACAATGGTTATGACTCGCCATTATGCCACAACGAATTAAGATTTATAAATCTTTACAGGAGATTGTATCTAACTCGATAGAAGAAATTTGTAGATTATTCGATTGTCATTAATTTATTATTAAAAATTTAGATCGATGTTTTTCGTCATGCTCGTGTCGTATGGATACAGGCGAAATATTCTCTCGATTTAGTATCGAGGAACGAGGCGATTCTTAGATAAATAACGTACAGGTGCATCATGAACGGATGAATATTTTTAGCACAAGAGAGTATGTGTTGACGATCGAAACGTTATTATCGTTATAATTATCGGCACAATACTACTATTATATCTTGAATAGACGTATATCAGTGATCTTAAAATCACAAAATAACGTTGTCAATTTTTTCACGTCAATTGCATTAAAAAATGAAAGGTAATTTTTATAAATAAATGCGAATACAACGACGCGTATCCATCACGAATGCATTGAACGCAAAATCTCGAATAAATGCGTAGAGTCCAGATGTTTTTTATCGGTTTCAAGCAGCACACGCGAACAAATTAACGCGACTGGAATCGTTTTTACGCGATAAAGTAAAATGAGAAACAATAAAACAAATAAAAATAAAAAGAGAAAAAAGAAATTCAACGATACAGCATAATTGTTTATCGGCATTGAATTCACCTTAAACGATTTTCGAGATATACCGCGATTTAATAGTATGAAAAACAAAAGCAAGCGCAACAGAGCGTTATGAAACTTAATTCGCTGCTTTATTTTGATGTTACATTCTTTGTCTCTATGCAATTACATTTTCAGAATTGGATGCGTTTTCACAGTTGTTATTAGATCGACGTAATTTCGTATCGTACTTTGATAATAATTTTCAAATAAAAACGTCCAATCAACTAACAGATTCTATTTTAGGTAAAAAATAATAATAGAACGAAGAGGAGTAAATTTAGAATACATTTTCACAATTGATTTTAACATTTTACAAAAGAAAAAAATGACAATTTGATTCAGGTTCCAACATCGATAGAAAAGATATCACCTGCCTGACGTATCGACATCATTAATCGTCAATGTCGTCCTTGTTATTCGCGTGTCTTTTCTTTCGCCTTTGTCGACGCGTTCTCTCGAAGGAGGCACACCATAGAATAAAACGAATGGGAAAAAAAATACAAAGAGGCCGTGATCTAGTTGCTCACATATCGCTGCTTATTACGACGCGTTACGGTCCACCAATGATGGCTGCTGCCTTCGGCTTTACTTTGGAACTATAAATAATTTCCCGATACGCCACTCTTGCTGCGGATAAAAAAAATAATATAACTTTCCCGTAAATCATAGGTAAACGGTGCATAGAAGCCGTGACGCATATGCCTTAAGAATAATACATGCGCATTTACGTTGGCGTCTATAAAAGTTATCACAAAGAAAGTCCCTACCATCGATCATTATAAGCGCTAAAAGCCTTTACCACGAGGGTATGCCTCTTTCCTAAATTATTACTAACACACGTACGTACGTACGTACGTACGTAAATACGTACGTACACGCGTATATACGTTCACGCAAGGACTCACACGTTCGTTGGATCGGTTAAATCGACTAGAGACGTACGGAAACATATTAGGCGATCAAGAGAGTACAAAGTAATTTTGAATATCGATCATTTGTGGGACGTTACCTGTTTGTGACAATACCCGAACGTTAAATAAATATATCGATATATAAATTTGCAGAAAGTGGAAAGAGAAAAATAAGGAAACGTAAGCGTGTATGAAAAATATAGACGTTGACTTCTATAGCAAAAGAGTAAAGTAAAACGAATCGATTATTAAAGATAAATCTAACGAAGCATAAATCTACCGAAAGAAAGGAAAGCTTGAAAAAGGCCAAGCTTTTTCCTCCCTTTTCCAAGCTATAATATTCCCTAATATTCTTCGACGTTTCACCATCGGCTACGCGCTACGTACGCGTTTAATTTTCCGATATATCGTCGCTTTGCGTATCGTTGTCTTTTCTAAACGATCGATACGTTCGATTCGTACCCGAAAGAAAAACTCGCGTTTATTGTCCAATCAAAATTCCAGTCGCGCCAAATGCACCGAAATGCGCTTCATTCTACGTCGAGATCGGACCTATCGACGAATTCTTTTCGAAGGAAGAATGAAAGAGGGAAACAGGGAGGAAAATGAAAGGACGATTATCAGGACGCAACGATCGATAAACGAGAAGGAGGAAGGGGCTGAACTATTGGCGGTGAACGTTCAAGTCCATTTCTGCGATCCAAAGTAGAAAAAAGGGATACGACCGCCTCGGGTCTGTATACGAATTACGTCTCGAAAGTGCATCTCGTAAAAAGATTCCGCGCGTGCAGCGACCGTATCTCCGCTGGCGTCTGCCCAAGAAGTTCGTCGACAACAAATCCCCCGCTCACCCTCATTTTCAACCACCCTCTGTGTACTCCACCCCTCCTCCTGCCCCTTCCTTCTCGTACTCCTTTCCTTCTACCACCACACTCACGCCAGCACCGTAGTCCTTTTCCATCATCTAACACACGCATTTTTTTTCTTTAAGACTTCAAGTTTGATTTTGGCATTTCGTCTTGACAGTCAACGTACAGATTTACTTCTATCCGTTACATCTTTACATTCCGATGTTACACGATCCGCGCCACGGAGTCAACGGAAGTATTCTTATCCAAAGATAACATTGAGCGATACGATAGAAAGCGTTTTGACTCGAAATATGTATAAAATATCGGTCCGTGAAATGTATGGTTTAATAGAAACGCATCCACTTTTCCGGGCCTATTGCTAAAGGAGAAAAGAAGATAACAATGTAAAATTAAATGTTTAATTGCTTGTCGATAGCGGAAATGAAATCACGTATCTTAAACCGAATCTCGACTTTTCCGTATTTTCTTCCGTTCTTCTTTCTTTTCGTGCATCTTTGTGTTCCAGAAGGAAGTCGATCGAGATTGACCTGGTTCGATGTAACGTCGTGTAAGAGAAAACACGAGCGCGTCTACGCCCTTGGTATCGTCCATCGAGGCAGACTGCAAGAGAAATACCCGAGATTCGAAAAGAAAAACAATGGGTAAGCGGAATGTCACGTTGAGTATTCAAAAAGATCTCAAGAGCTGTATTGTTTCCTGGTAGGATTTAAAACAACGGACGATGATGGCTGCGCAGCAACAGCGAAGGTAATAAGCAACAATAACAACATCGAGAGCAGCTACGAGAGAGGCAAGAACGATGTCGACGACGAAGACGGCGATAACGCTAGCGATTAATCGAGATAATCCAACGACTCGTAAGTACGACGATACTTGTTTGCTTGCGCTAATTAGTCCTAATTATCCAAGAACTAATGTACGAGCGCTAGAAGACGAGTCATGATTTTCATAACAAGAGAGAAAGAGTAAGATAGCAGAGAGGCGAATGGGAGAGAGAGAGAGAGAAATAGAAAAAGCAAGATAATAAAGCGAAGAGGAAGAAAAGTGATGGAAAGCATATCCTTTAGCGAATCTATCCTGAGAACATCGATGGATCTCAGATACTCTCAAATTCCGTCGGACGCAGGGCAAAAGAGAAGAGGAGCAAGAAGGTGGGGTAACAACTGTCGTAACCGTACGCGACGGCTTTCGACCATCCATCTCTCTTGGAGTATTACCCCGGAGTCATTGTCGTTGTCGTCGTCGTCGTTAAAAACGACGTATAAAACCTGTCTGAAAACGGAGTATAGGTGCGTCAGTGCGCGAGGAATCACGCGCGCGCGCGCTCTTTCTATGTTTCTCACTTTCTCACTTTCGTGCGCATTGCCTTTTGTGTACACAGAAGGGACACCGTTAACGCGAGAAAAATGAAAAAGTCAAGTATTTTACATTCACTCACATGCCTGTTCTGTGTTCCGGTGACGATGGCAGTGGCAGAGGCTCCACCACGTACGTATTATATCCGTATCACCGACTTGTACCGCGTAAAGGTAACAACATGCACAAGCCTCCGTACATGATCGTACACCGCGCAATTCCTTCTTTTCTGCTCGTCCGTCTATCCGTTTGCTTTCTCTCCTTTCTTTTCTTTCTTTCTCTCGTAGGTACGCGACGACTGGCGACGGCAGGTGTGATTCTCTTGACGCTGCTATTGCTGGCCGGATTCAGTGATAGAGGAACGTCAATGGTCAGACAAACGTCGTTCGACGAAGGGGGAAGAAATTTGCCTAATAGGCGGACATGCAGATAGGTCGAGCGTGTAGTCAGACAGTCGGTCGACTACAGACAGTCGAAATACGAAGAAAGGAATTCCGGCTTGAGACGAGAGTAACGAGAGAGAAATAAAGGGCCGACGAAAGCAGAGGAAGGATGGGACGGAAAATAAGATACGAGATAGACGAAAATAGGAGAGACGAGTAAGAGTTGGGGAAAAGGAAGGCAAAAGAAAAGTGAAAGATCAAGGAGATACAGGGAGAAAGAAAAAGAAGAGAAGAGACGACACGCTCGGGATAAATACGTGGAAGAAACAAAGAGGAAGAGAGAAAAAGGGGCAGATCGCGCGTGTATTCGAAGTCGCGTTACCGCCGTTCGAATAGTCTTACAAACAACGTTCCCGTTGTTGATCAACCAGGTGGTTCGCACCCCTACTCGATAATTATAGCGATGCACGAGGAACCTGACTATTTGTTAATAACCGAAGGAACAAGCGAACGATCGGCCGACCGACTCGTAACGATAACAGCATAAGAGAAGAGAGAACGTCAGAGAAACACCGCCCGTTCGCTAGTGGTTTCGACCGACCGACTGACTTAATACTCGACAGGGTAGAGAGAAAGGATGGAGGGAAATAATGCGAGAGAGTGAGAGAGAGAGAGAGAGAGAGAGAGAGAGAGAGAAAGGGTGGGGAAGACAGAGAGAGAGAGAGAGAGAGAGAGAGAGAGAGAAAGAGAGAGACACGAACGAACCGAACTCGGCAAACACTCTGCAACCCTACGTCCACGATGGGACTACGGAGCGTACTAAGGGCGTGGGCAATCCGAGCGAACCGAGCGGCAGGCCGGTGCGAGAACGAGCGACGGCAGCGGCGGACTACATTGATTTTGATTTTCGAAGGCGCGCGCACTTGGCCTGGCTCAGCCCATTCATGCCGCTCTCGCCGAGGACATTGGTCTTGCCGCTCGTAAAACTACCGTGATGTGAGGCGGTGGGGTAGCGACAATACGAACGAGGTAGCGATAATACCCGAATACTCCGATCCTAGTCGCCTTTCCGTACATCCGTCGTAACTTAGTCGCGGCGATTTTCTTTGGAAGTAGAACAAATGCGCGTTGGCGAATCGGCCGCTCTCAGGCGTCTCGTTCTCGAATTCACAAGGAAATACGCTCGAGTTTCGCGCTCGAAAGCTTCAGGTTTGTGCGCGCGATCTTACGCGCGTATATATGCGTGAACGCATGGACACGTAAGGCGGGTACGAGGGCGTAGTCGAAGTAGTCGAGGGAAACGGGAACACAAGAGAGCCGGAATGTTAACATTTTTGTAGCGAATGGAAAGAGACAGTAGATGGGATAAAAGAAAAATGGTAGATGATAGGCAGTACGAATTCGTATCGTGGAACGAAATAGCTGATAATGCGCGAATCATTCCAACGATTTATCCGTGATTACGCGTAGGGTGGTTTGCTCGAAAGATGATATACTGCGCTCTTTCTCAGACACTCCTTTTATTGAATACACGTATCGGCAGAGCTGTATAATTCTTGTGGCGATACATGCGATCATGCATTGTGACATTTATGCAAGGCGGTATGAATATACGTGAAACACTGTGATTCGCGTATACGACGCGGTACTTTCGACCACATTGACTCGTTTAATTCTCCGGAAGCGTGGCTTCACGCGCGACGAGGTTCACAAAGGACGATTGCGTGCGATCCGCGATTGTTCTACTTATCAATAAATAAATAATCTATAGAGCGAATTTAGATCACATGAAACATCCGAAGCCAAAGGTTCGTTTTATAGCATCCCAGTAATACCTTTCCCAATTTTCTTTCGTAGATTCCTCTTCGCTGGAAAATAATATGAAAATGGAGAGTCATTAATTACTTAAATAATTACCGTTACTATTTACTAATTATTATAACAAATACTTTTTCTTTAACGATTGTCGGCGCTCGTCTAACGCGATGAAATACACTTTGAACTTCTATAACGTCGATTATTTTTTATTTGGAAGGTTGCCGATTCTTTAGGATGCGCGTTTTTTCGTTACCTCGTTGGAACGCCCGTTTGTATCAAATTGACTTCCGTATGATCGTTCTTTTCGTAAATGTTGATGGTTACTTCGCTAAAATGTTCCGATGGCCATTGCTTACATCGCCATTTTTGTATAATCTTTGTTGGAGAGATCTCTATAAATTCACCATAAATATTTCCACCAAAAAGCTCAAATTTTCCGGAAGTTTTCAATTCCATCTTTACAGGCCCTTTCGTAAACGCTTGCACCATCTACGAATTATCGAGTTCACGAAGTAAGACATAAAACGACTTATTGTAACAATTTCTTATAATTCTTTTATCGCGTGCGATAATAAAAACAAAATTATGGAATAGATAGTATTTACGAAATATAATCACTTCGGTTGGTAATTACCTCGGTCGAAGTGAACACATTGTAAAATTCTTCGGCTCTACATTGAAGTTTCTGTTGCTGTTTAATCGTTGTCGTTGATATTTTGTATCCTAATGCATTATTTTGATTAACTTGATTCAGGGCAGCATTCATTTGCATCTGCAAAGTTACAAGACGAAGAAATATTTAATTGCTTCTAAGAATCTTTTTTCATTTTACTGAAAGATTATAGCAATTGTAGAAAGATTGTATCTACTCCAACGCGATTATTTTATGCGATAAAGAATAAATTTAAAGTTGTTATACTTACTTTAACATTGAAACCAGCTGTTATATTCGATATATTTTCTTTTACGTTATCTTTTTTTGGAAGAATCATTCCCTTTGTAAATTCTACGAATAAAGGGCAGAATATATTTATCAAATAAAACTTAACGAGCACAATACTTGAAAGATAATTCAATAATTTCTTACGTACCTTCTTTTAGCGATGAAACATATTTTCCCAATTGTTCTCTTATGATATCCTTTCCTTTCGTATGTAAGAAATGCTTAATTTTTTCACCTTCTTCCGTACTATCTTTCAACGTAATTTCAATCTAAAATAAATACGATGGTAAGTTATTTGAAATGTTACGAAATTTCTGAGTTGTATCGTTTAATACTACTGCATATTAGCAGTAAGCAAAAGTAATTATAGTCGAGGAAACTAAATTGCCGTATAACGTTATGCATCTACGTTAAAACTATCGATAGAGCCTTTGTAGTTAAGTATTTTATAATTAAATAGCTTTATTTTATATTTCAAGGACTTACATCCACTTCCGATATATCGTTTTCTTCCGAAAGATTAGGAATGTTGATCTTTCCTTCGATTTTTTTATTTGATTTATCATCCGACGACCACTTAAGAACAATATTCCATTCATAAAAGAAAATAAGTTTTCCTTTCCTATTATTTGCAACAGCTTCTCCTTCGCACTTCTCTATTTCCATAACTGTACAGAACACTGAAAATGAAAATTACAAAAATAACAATTGTAGTATTTCATTTAGTCGCGGACGCAGTAGATATTCTAAATATAAATTGGAAACTGTTATAGATTTGTACGCTTAATTAAATTTTGACAAACGGATAATCTTACCTCTTCCATCTTCTACTTTTAAATTTGTAAAGAGATCTTTTATTTTCTCTTGAGACCAAGCGCAAGCATTCTTTTCTGTCCTATATTTAAAGATATATCAAATAACAAATATCTATATAAATATAAATATATTATATACAGATATCAATGTTACAATGTTATTACCAATGCCAATTGTTAACATTTATCGCATCTGGTCTTTCTTCTACGATCCACCGTGGATCACCTTCTCCCCACTTTGCCATTATTTAAAATGGTAAGCAACACAAAATAGATGGTAAGTACGGCAAGACCTAAAACGGTTTAAAATACCTTACGATGAATTTGTAGGTTATAGAGGAAAAGAAAACTTTAAAGCGGAATGTGTTCTAAACTTATGTAGATTAATGTCAACTATTTAGTTCGTAAAACTCGTCGACAGTAAGAAACGTCTCTCAGTTTCACGTATTTAATGGAAAATGTTTTGTAGCGGTAGTCAAGCTTGTTTAAAAATCGATTATGACATTCGCGTCACATTTTGTGTAACGTAGAAGGTTTCAAATTGTGCATTTCAAATTATCGAAACACGTTGCTACGAGATAGATTCATGTAATCGCGTAGAAACCGTGCCTGCCAATTTACAGAGCAATGAGCGACATTTAACATAACCTATATAAATGTTCCGAAAATTCTATTAAAAAGAAAAACGTTAATCAAATTACGGACAAATTTACGAATAAGAAACACAATCGAAGAATCATAGCGTAGAGTTCAAAGGTACGTACTCACGCTCGATATAAAAGGTATATGCAGTATAAGGAACAGGAGGTTGAATATTCCAGAAAACTTGTCGTTTCCTACGCGAAATAACGTAGAAGATAATTATCTATAGTCACGAACACGTAGTCGAGTTGCGTCAAAAATTATCGGTAACATATAAGTGACTTTTTTTTCTTAACTTCTACCTCGAACAAATGCGAAATTCTCACTTTCGATTGTCGCTCGCCGAAATACTGCTAAATCGTTTCGGACAAACACGCACTTGGCGATCACTGTGCTATTTTCTAGAAACTTCAGGAGCATGAAACGCTCGCAGAGTGTTCGGTAATATCAGGACGAAATATCGCTAAGGCGATACCAGCGACCTTTGTGTTGCTCGTCGAATAGAACGATTTTTAATACCGTATTTTGCGTTCAGATGGCGCTGTATGTCGAAGCGGACGATACGCATCATCGGGTTTTCTCTCTTGAAGGTCAGATTACGATAATTCGAAGTTTATTCAAAACGTAGCAGCAAACGATAAGTTTGCGACTTATTTCGAACAATGGATGATCGAGATAGTAGGCGATGATTTGTAAATTGACCATCAAAGACACCTGTTCTCGGGTAAAGCTAAGTCACATTGCTTATTTAGTCGTAATATCGTCAAACGTTAATTTTACTTTTTCAGAGAATATAATGATTACGATGACGCGGTTTGTAGTTGTTCAAATTTAAAAAATTAACTTGAATTTTGCTTAAGATATTCTTTATCGCATTGTTATATGCAATTACGTAAACGTAATGTACAGTTTGGTAAAGTCTTTGTAAGACGTAAAATTATTACGTGTTTCTCGAAGACGCGATGTTATCGATAATCTCAATCGTTTCTCTGTATGCTATTTCGTCATCAATATCGCTGAATTTGATACATTTATATGAAACGTACTCAATCACATAGTATGAGAAAGAAGCAGTATATTAATTAACTAATACTTCGCATTATGAAAATTATAGATATCTGTCTTAATAGGTATAGATCTAAAAATATTTCAATACAAGATACAGTGCTAGTACGTTATACACGCTCGTATATCCTATCGAATGCAGACATCGCGCCAGACATACTCTGACGTTCCTGAAACGAAGTTTCCGGAAGATGATATCGTAATATTAAATTTAGAAAAGTTAAAATAAATTAGTTATAGAAGTGCTGCAGTTTTATTTACGGTACATAAGTTTAAAATCTAATTTTTTATCGTTATAATTACTTATTTTTTGTTTATAAATGTAATTTCCTCGTAAGTGTTCCGACAAAGTAGTTACAAGACTTCAAAAGAGTTTGTAAGGAAATACTCCCATTCATTCTCGGGAATATTAGTTTTGAATAACATGTAATGAACTTGTAAGCGTGCTAACTAGATTACCTATCATAAATTCGATAATTCGTTTATATTTTTTAACACGCATTTAAGAACATCGAACATATTTTTATGCACGCTTCCGAGCGATCGCACGCGAACTTTATGTTATATCCGATCCGATATGGTATACGTACAGGCGTGCGCGTGCGAACAGATATACGAATAACATATTTCTTTGGTTTTAAAATATATTCAAGATACAATGGGTAAATAATTTGTTGTTATCGCAACTGTTATTGCGAATTAAAATACGCGAATACAATTATTACCATGCATTATTGCCAAAATGAAAGAAAATATACGTGTAATGACTAATTTTATGAAAAATATTGTTTATTTCTAACTTCATAAAAAATAAAAGGTATTATGCAAAATCGTACCAAATGAATTACATTTCTGGCTGGTCGACAGAATTACAAAAAGAAGAAAAAAAAACCGAGGAGTCGTTTATTCGATTCGTGCACGGAGTCGTTATTTATATATTTTAAGTTCGCGAGAGCTTTCCTTTTATACTCTTGAAAGTGCTTCTCGAATCTACATTCTATACGTCCTGGCGGAAGCAATAGCTCCTCTCCTCTTTGGTAACTCGTGATACAACTTTACTTATGTATACCACTGCAAATAGCAGGTTATCTCGAAACGTTAAATAATCAAAATTTCGTTACAGAAATAATCGCGCGAATAACAAAAGGAGATCGATTTTTTGTTCGAAAGTCTATATTTTAGTAAAGAATACTTTCCTTTAAAATTACAGTTATGAAATTAAGGTACACGTTAATAATATATTTCCGACGTATAATATAATTAAACAAGTGCTCGGTACGAAAAATATTGTATAATTCGCGTATCGGAGTGGAAAGCAAAGTCATCGAACAGAGATCATTGTAACGAAATTATTCAGAATTATGTCGAACAATTTTGAAATTGTGTTGAATTGCGTTGACGTCACGAATAAGCTCGCAGCGACGTCGCTCGCACGATCAAATCACGGCGAGCACTACCTACCAACCAATACCAACCTACCTACATATCGAATACCACTCGTCCATGATACTATTCAGAATTCCGTGCGAGACAGAGTACAGAGACAAAGGTAAGGGAATCGGAATACAATGTCAAATTCAGATGTCGCGAACTAATAGCTTCTCCCGTTTACAATAAATGTTTACAATATTCTTGACGAGCGATTCAAATGAACCGTATAATTCGAGAAACCTCAAAAAAGAAAAAAAGGAGGTAAAGCGAGAGAGAGAGAGAAAATAGAAGATAGGAAGGAAGGAAGGAAGGAAAGAAAAAATGACTCGTATCGTTTTCTTCTTATTTATTTTCCTTATTTTTCCCCCTTTCGGTAGGCACGCTCGCATGCTTATCCCGCTACATCCCCCTTAATCGGCGAGTGCAGTTAAAAATCCCGCTGTTTTTAAAAACGTATCGCAGGTACATCGTAATAATCATATTCCCCCTCACCTCCTTACGCCCTTTGCCGTAACTATCCCTTCCACGAGCTACTCTTCACCCCACAATAATTTCACGGGTAATCCAATTTCGTTTGCAGGACAAAGGACCCGTAACGTACAATAAAAATCCCACTTCATCGGCCCTTAATCAACCGCCCAGGAGCCTGGTTGCGAGCGGTTTGTCCCGAGAACAGGGTTTCCTGCTGCGTGGATTCTCGTAGCACCCCAGCGCCCTTAACATCTCTCTCTCTCTCTCTCTCTCTCTCTCTCTCTCTCTCTCTCACTCCTTCTCTCCACCCTTTTCCATATCCCTCTCTCTCTCTCTCTCTCTCTCTCTCCGTCTACCTCTTATTCTCTCATCTCTCTTTCTGGTCAGAGGGAAGGTGGTTATTGGTGCAGCAGCTGCACCGGGGACAGTAGGATCCGTAGGTAAAAGGCTCGGTCCGGGTGGAGGTGGTTGGTGGGTCGTGCCAGGGAAGGTTGAAGAGGTGATAGTGGTGTAGGAGCAGGAGGAAAACTCGGAGAGAAACAGAGAAAGAGAGAGAGAGAGAGAGAGAGAGAGAGAGAGAGAGAGAGAGGAGATAGAGATCGAC
>JAITYT010000289.1:0-10077 GCA_025433975.1 Liostenogaster flavolineata | reverse complement strand
AGATAGATAGATAGATAGATAGATAGATAGATAGATAGATAGATAGATAGATAGATAGATAGATAGATAAATTTAGAAAACGATTTCTCATAGCGATCAGGCCAGAAAACAGCGTTATATACCCTCGTAAGATAAGACAAATCGAAAATATCCGTTTTGTCGTCACGAGAATGGCGTTCGTGTTCCTTTGTCATTCTTCCTTGTTTCTTCGTCGTCATTACACCACTTCTTTTCCTATCTCGTCTTCCTACGAATTGTCTTTCGTTTGTCCTCTTTTCTTTCTCGTTTTCGATTTTTCTTCTCTGTTCTTACGCACATTAGTACGTTTTGGAACACGAGTCGCAACTTTGCGCTAGAACACGTACAACGCAGTCCCGATACGCTCGCTAACGAATAGCATCGGCTGTAGCTCTATTGTACTAACGACGCAACGCAACGCGCTTCACCACGCAGACTGGAAGAACAAAGAAGGGCACGACCGTGCATTACGATCCCTCCGCGCGATACCCTCGCGTTGTATCTCTCCCAACGATCGCCCGAGATGAATGGATTCCTCTGCTCGAAGGATCGCGTCATCGGTCATCCGCGTGTCAAGTTCTCACGTCCTGAATCGCGTCATACGGTACACACAAGGCGACCGCTGTTCCAACACTCCCCCTCGATTCATGAACGTGAAGGTCGTTGAGCCTCTACTTTTGTCGTGCCGAGCAGGTTCATGCGCTTCTCGTGCTCTCGTGCCCAGTCTCCAACTTTGTTCCGAGTACCAGTGGAGTCCAGATGGTCTTGGAGTCCTGCATCTCAAAGCGTTCCAATATGTCTTGGATGTATCCAGCCTGGCAGATCATCGTCTCGTTTCCCAGCTGGTTGAACTCCATCTCGAGGCAGTATCTCGCAACGCCAAGATCGGACACTTGAAATACGCTGAACATATGCCTCCCAAAATCCGCAATCTCCTTCTCACTACGTGACGCAGATCAATATGGATTTCTCCTCCTTGCCTTTGGTGTACAGGCACGGATCTGCAGATGACCTCGTTGCTCCGAACTTCGCCAGTTCGGCGTCGGCATATAGAGCTTTCTTAAGGCGACACGCTCTATTATCCTTCTCGATCTCACGAACCATCTTGGTCCCTTTCTTCCCGACGTCGCTGTTTTCTGGCTCCGTCCTGGCGATCCTCTCGGGCGCTTCAGCCACATATCTTGGTACCTCCATGTTTACCTGATCCTCGAGGCGCCCATACAGGTATGCCGTCGTAACGTCAAACCAATGGATCGTCATGCCCCTTTCGATGGCGATGACTGTCATCATCCTGACCGATCCAATCCGCGCCACGGGCGCGAACGTCTCAAAGAAATGTACGTCAGGATGGTGAGCAAACCCCCTGGCAACGAGTCCAGCTTTCCTGCGGACTAGCCCCCCGTCGTGCCCGTACTTGTTTCGTAGTACGATGCGACCGCCTATCACCGGTCGATCCTGGGACCTCTCGACGATGTCCTAGGTGTCGTTTTCCAAAATCGACCTGAGCTCGGTCGCAATCGCCTCGCGCCACTCTTCGGTGCACGGCCCTTGCGTGGCTCCGTTTATTTGGACCGGCAAGGTCGACCGACTGGTAGACTTTTATGGGTCTCCCCCCTTTAAAGCAGACCTCAGCAATCGGGGTCTCCCTCTGCCGCGACGCGTCGCCCTAACGCATTCAGGCGTCGTATGGTCGTCCATATTCTCGTCTCGCTCGACTTCGATCGGAGTGTCGATCACTTCGGTGCCCAGGTCATCTGCTTCCTCGACGTCGCGATCGCTTCTCTCCGGAACTGCTTCCTGTCTTTCTTCGACGTGCGGCAGCTCGACGAATCTGACACCTTGGGTCACGTCTACGTTTCTACGCTCCGGTATCCAGACACGATACGCCTTGGATTCATCCGAATATCCGACGAATATTCCCGCGATTGACCGAGGTTCGAGCTTCCCTTTCGTTAGTAACCGGTTCGCCACGAAAACTGGAGACCCAAATTCCCTAAAGTTTTTGACGCTTGGAACCGTTCCGACCCATTTCTCGTGAGCCGTCCTTCCTTTTAAGCATCTCGACGGACATCGGTTCCTAACATAGTTCGCGGTGCCGACCGTCTCGCCCCAGAATGACGGTGGAAGCTGCGATTGGATCAGCAAACATCGCACGACGTCCATTAGCGTCCGGTTTCTTCTTTCCGCCACCACCATTCCGCTGAGGAGTGTATGTCACGGTCAACCTTCGACGAATACCATTCGATTTAAGATACGCATCAAACTCTTCGCTCATATACTCCCTGCCGTCCGAAGACATTGGATTCTTCGACCGTGTTTGTTCTCGACTAGGGATTTATATTCCCTGAACGCATCGAACACCTCGTCTTTTCGCCTGAGCAGACGTATCTCGCACCACCTAGAGTGGTCATCGATGAAAGTCGCCAAGTAACGGGTCCCCCTGTTCGATTTCACACGCATGGGACCCATCGCATCGCTATGTACTATGTCCAGCAATTTGGATCTCCGCGTCGACTCCTTAGGAAACGGTGACCTCGACATCTTCCCGCGCACGCACACCTCGCAGTATTTTGGCTGAGATAACCCGCGGAATTTCATCCCGCGTACAGCCCCCGATTGATCGCATCGAACGAGGTCGCGGAAATTTAGATGTCCCATCTTGTAGTGCAGTCATACACCGTGTCTCTCGCACACGTGTTCGCGGCACCGGTCCCGTCGATAAGTCTGAAACTATTCGTGCCGTCGGTAACGTCGGTAACACTCGTGGTTGTCGCGCCGGTAATTCCCGCGGCCGTCGCGTCGGTAACGTCGGTGATTCGTGCGGTATGCGTCCCGCCGGTATCATCGGTAACGTCGCTCTAGAAATTTTCGATTAAAATACAATTTCCCGATAGTCTCGACATCTTTTCCGAGGAGAATTCATGCCTTACATCGCAGCGAACTGAAGCGACGCGAAGCTCTCGTAGATGCAAGCAATGATAAACGAGTTGATCGATGAAAAATTAGCAAAAATTCGGTTAGAGGTTCGGCGCAACCCTCGTGGCACAAATCTGATCAAGATTCTCGGTGCTTCGTCGCTCGATAAAGATCAGACGGACTTGGATCGACGTGACACAGAAAGCTGTCAATGTACAATAAAAGTCGACCTAACGCGATCTTGCTGTTAAACCTGTCTACGGATGATAATTACAATCACGATAACGTAACGATCGCGTCGACACTATGGCGTGTACACCGCGCACATAGTATAAGCCGTCCTTTCGATCCGCGATCAGCACTGTTTCGCCGTTTTTGCCCACAACGCGCGCACATTCTTTTCTAAAAATCACCTCGTTGCCCCTGTCCACGATTTGTCCGACCTACAAGAGGTTCGCACGTAGATTCGGCACATGTAGAACGTCACACACGGACACGAGTTTTGGTTTCCTGTTCATGCTCGTGGTTATTGTTACCTTACCTCTACCACTAACTCTTGTAGAGTCCGACACGCTCGCGAGTTTGACACGTCCGTCACACGGTACGAGGGAGCGTCCAAAGTTCGCGTCATCACTCGCTATGTGAGTCGTGCACACTTTTTCTCGGTTCGGTGCAGTCGGCAGCCTTGCGTCCGATTTTCTTACACCAAAAACACCGGTATTTGAACGTTTCGCGCTTGGGTTTAGCTTCGTTTTTATTCGTCGATCGCGCTTGTTCTCAAGATCGCGCGTTTCGCCTTCCCTCGTCTCGTACTCTTCGACAATTTTTACGCGAAGGACATTGAAACGTGACAACTCGTCACGAGACTCAATCGCGCACCTAAAAAAATGGAATGATGCCGGAAGACTATGCAACAAATGCACGCTGAGAAGGTCGTGGTGCATTTCGACTCCTATTTCGCGCAATTCGTCTACCGTGTCGCAAAATCTATTGATATGCTCGTATAGATCTTCTCCCTCGGTCATACGAGTTAGCACCAGCCGTCTGATAAGCGTAGTAAGTCGCGCCGGCCCGCACGACTGGTACACGGATCTCAGCGTCAGCCACACTTCCCGGGACGTTTCGCACGATTTCACCAGGTTGATATCCGGATCGACAGAAAGACCTAGCCGCCTTCGGATCGTCGTCGATGCATTTTTCCACCGAGGCCGCATCTCCCGGAATGACCTCCGGTTTCGGCTTATTCCCGCTTACGTATCCCCACGCGTTGTTTTTGATTAGGATCGCCTGCATCTGCACTAGCCACGAGCCGTAGTTGTCTTTCAACAATAGTTCGATTCTTGCGAAGCTCAACGTCGCCATGATTCCCGCTTTCGAATTTTACGCGAGGACACTACGACGCACCGGTCTCGACCTCTCGTTTTCCGTACGCGCTTTCGAAGTTTTTTCTCTTCCTAGCAATTTCGCGACCTTGTGCCCATAACTTTTTTGAACATGAGTCGTAGCTTTGCGCTAGAATGCGTACAACGCAGTCCCGATACGCTCGCTAACGAATAACATCGGCTGTAGCTCTATTGCATTAACGACGCAACGCAACGCGCTTCACCACGCACAGACTGGGTAGAACAAAGAAGGGCACGATTGTGCACTACGACCCCTCCGCGCGATACCCTTCGCGCTGTATCTCTCCCAACGATCGCACGAGATGAATGGATTCCTCTGTTCGAAGGATCGCGTCATCGGTGATCCGCGTGTCAAGTTCTCACATCCTGCGTCGCGGCGAGCTGCGTCGAAGGTTTGTGAGAATTGAGGAAAGCAATACATCGTGAAAAATTCACCGAGGAAGACAGACGAAATAAAAAAAAGATTTGTTCAGACTCAGATGTGACGCTTTGCCTTGAAACGAGAGTAACAATTCAAAATCATTTTCTTCTAGCAAGCGTTGTTTCCGTGTGACCTTGTCGCAGCCAAGAAAAGAAAATTCTGCTCTATTCGTACCTATCTACTCGAATGGATCCTTCACTAATAGACTTTTGAAATGGAAGAAAAAAGATTTTCGCACAAGTTGACTTGACGTAAATAAGAAAATTTAACGGATAATCGATACCTTAAAGACCTATTTTTTAAAATTCCAATATCGAAGGAATTTGTGTATGTCGCGATGATATCAGTATATTTCGCGATGGATGCGTACGGCGATCTCGAAGAATCGCCGCTATTTTACGTATCATACGGATAATCGAAGAAGATAGGAATTTGATCGAAAATTTGAATTTTTGACTCAAGATGAACGCTCGCCATCCGATCTCTGTCGATCGATGTGACAATCGAAATCTGAATGCAGTTGCGATAGTAATTTCCCAAGAAAAATGAATTCACAATTTCATACTTCTTTCAACGCGATATCTCTCTCAAACCATGGAATATTTTTCATTTTATTTTACAATTTTACATTACCTCGATGTAAGGATATAATTGATTTGATTTCAGCGTGGTGGTCCACGCACTACAAGAAGAGCTTCAACTTTTCGGAATTAACCATCGACAGGTCAGAATTCGCGGAAAAACGATAGTTAAGATAAAATGCCTTCGTAAAAAATCCGTGTGTGATCGACCGATTCTCGCAAGTCGATAAAAAAATCGGTAACAGAAAAAGGACGGGAACGAGTCCACTCTGTTTCTTTCGTTAATTTGTTTCTAGTTCTTCCGAAATGGAGGAAGCTAAGACCATTAAATATTTAAATTATGCTCGAACGATCGTTTACGATCCTCTAGCTTCTCTCCAACCTCTCATTCTTCCTTTGCGCTTTATTTTTGCTCAATCATCGATTCATACTCTCACGAAAACGTAATCGATGCGTATCTCTCGATTCGAGACGATCTACATTACAAAATTTAAAAAAAAAGGAAATACGAGCGTCCGTCGTTTCGTGCGTACTTGAAAAATGCGCAATCGAGATCTCGAAACACACGCGTCTCTTCGTGGTAATCGCGTCGATTTTCACGAAGCACACGCGATCATTGCCTGGCGACAACCGTTTTGTTATCGCGATGCTTCAATTACGAGAGGCTAAAAAAATGAGAATTACGTGGTGATGACTAATCATCATTGTAAAACCGATGCGCCACGGTTTCTCTGTACTGAATGGAAAAGGATTGAGAGATAGAGAGAGAGGGAGAGAAACGCTAGGAGAGCATCGTAAAGGATCGACAAAAAAAAGCGTAAAAAGGAAGAAAAGCAGTCGATCACAGGCCAAAATCAGCAAGAAATAATGTTAATCGCGCGGAATCTTTTTGCATTCTCAAAACTCATCATTTTCCAGCGATATCGAAACGCCGTTGAAGAAGTCGACGCGACATAACGAATCCGACCGACGGGATAGAACACGCATCGAACGGACGTCATAGAAGAAAATTATTGACCTCTCCCTCGATCGCGTCGTTATTTCTCCGTTCGTCGTATCTTTTTCTTCTTTGTTTCTACTTCTCCCTTTTCTTATCTTGATCGATTGTCGGGTCGTTTAACATTAAACGTTACGATTTCGAGTTGCGTACGGTGGTCACGCAAAAGAAGACGCGCGTAGTTAAGAAATAAAGTGTCGATCTCGATATTCTACCTCATTGAGACTTACAAATATCGAATATATTATAAATATCTCAAAAATGCAAAATAGCGACAATCGGTCGCGATTAATCGGTGAAATTACTAATCAAGTAATATATGTGGGATGATAACAACGATCATGCGTCATTGAAGTTACCGTCATCGTTATCCTCATTTTTATTGCTGTCATTATCATGACTACTATTACTATCGTCGTTATTATTGATCCCCGTCAGTTGGCTCGTTAAACTCTGTATGCGTCTTCGTTTGCATGTGCATACGAACAAAGTGCGAGGTACGTTTAACGATTCGACGTATTTTAAAGATATTCAAGATAATATGTCGAAGAAAAAGTGAAGAGAAAGAAATGAAAAGGAGAGATCAGGTAAAAAAATAGCGACTTCGCGAAGAAATTCGTGTCGACCACTCTCGGACAAATTTGAAGAACGCGCGCTCGTGAATATCGATCCCCCGTAGCCCCTCTTCCCCTCTCGTGTTTCGTCGTCACTTTGCGCATCGTTCGAGCCGTGCTGTAAGGAAGTTCGACGAAACGAGGATTGTCTTTGTTTCGACACGAATGATATGAAAATTTCAGAAAAGGAAAAAGTGGAATTGGGAAAAAACGTCGACAACGAGGAACACACGAAAGACGGGTAGCAAGAGTAGAGAGAACGAAGAGGCTAGAAAGATAGGAGTATGATACGAATGTACAACGCGAATGAAAGGACGCTAAAAAGAAAATTAACGACGGCGCAAAGCCCGATCTTACGACACGAATTTATCGAATTGTCAATTATTGTATTGGCGTTTAATAAAGTATACGTGCAATTCGATTGACTGAACAATCGAGTTTTACTTTCGAAAGCACGATGGTTCTCGCCCTTGTCGTATCCACGTTACCCGTGTGGGAGGGAAGAAGAGAGGGACAGTGAGAGAGAAAGAGAGAGAGAGGGCCGATAAGAGAATAAAGACCAATTGCTAAAGAAAAGGAAGAACAAATTGGTATATCGAACACAAATAAAAAGGTAAAACCGACCGACTTGATGCGCAACGATTCATCGATATATACACTTTTATATATACACGAGTGCACGTCCGTACGTACATATATACGTATATAATCTATTTCTATACGTATGTATATATACGTAGTATACATACACATACGCACACACACACATACATATAAATAGGGATATATGGACGAAGTTGGTGCGTATGCATATGTATATATAAATTTGTATATATAATTATATACATATAAATATACATATAAACCAAACAAATCTCATAATCGAAAATTCCTCGAGATTCAGTAACAGTATTCTAAAATTAAACGTAAGAATTTTAATTACCACCATTGTAATTAATACGGAACATTAAACGACAGACAGAACTTCCTTTGTTGCCTGTGTTGATATTTGCTGCAGTTCCTTCGTCCCATTCGACTTATGCACACAATATCTGCGTTTATTTGCATATTGTACTTTTTTGCGAACTAGCACATAGATTAGCACCGGGAACCAATTTTTATAACTACTGAACGAGTGATTGATACCAAAGAAACGGATCCAGAAATTAAATTCAACGCCAAGGTAGGTGATTGCATCGTACTCATTTAATTTAACTGATTTTTACAACGTCTTGTACGTATAAACATATATATATCTATATTTTTTTTAACTCGCAAGAGTGTGAAACTGATCAAAAGTGTAATCGGTTCCAAATAAAGAAATAAAATTAAACTTGAGAAATTTTATTTACAAAAATATTAATAACAAAGATCATGTTACGATTCAAAGTAAAAATAAAAAGAATTAACAGTACGATTTCAATCCCAATCGTATGACGTGACAGATATGATGAATGAATGATGTATCCACGGGGTTTATGAGAGAGAACCAATCTCAAATCCGAGATATGCCAGAAAGGCATACATAGAAATATTTAATATAGAAATACTACTAACCAACACCATTGTGTGCAGCAGTAGGTGTACGGGGGTTCGTCTATTTCACTTAGCAACGGCGCTTCTTCGCTTTTTAATTTATATTAGTTATCTTCATCGTACCGTGCGCACGGCGTCTCCCTCCAGAGGGGATTGTCACAAACGCTAACTTTGACTTCGAAATTCTTTTGGAAACTTTGAAAGAGAACAGAGACAGTGAAGAGGAAGTGTTATATTGTCGCGTCGTAGGTTGCACAACTTCTGGCGCCTTTTCATGCTAGGTGCGTGAGAATTTTCGAAGGAAATGTAGTTTGTATCGATTGCCCAATATGGTAGCATTCCCCTTGGTTTTCAAACCAAGCTCGCTCAACTCAAAGCTCGCAAAAGAGCGTGTAACGCCAAACGAAGTATTGTAAATTGAGCATCATCGAACAGCCGTAGAAAAAACGGCGTGTTTGTTTAATCAAAAGATAGATAGTATACAACAGTGGTTCTCAAAATGGGTGTTATCGGCATCTGGTGGTGAGCGTTGCTTAAATGTAGAGAGGCGAAACCAAATGAGGAGGCGACAGGTGGGCGCTGGGAGAGGCGCTGAATAGTAATCATAAGCGACTGTTTTTGGTAACATTCTTTTATTTCAAAACTTATTTAATTTAAGGATCTTAAATTTCATATTGAGTACTTTTCTACATTTCTACATAAAATAATGAGTCGGTCTTTCTGAAAAGTAAATGCAGATTAACTTCCTAATTTGTTCGTGTAATATGTAATCTTCTTTTTACGGGGGAGGGGGCGTTGGACATATGTTTGTGTAACGAAGGGGGCGATGGCCTCGAAAAGTTTGGGAACTACTGATGTAAAGAGTGTCTTTTGTGTGACGATGGCTTTACCACACATCGACTAGCACCGGCTTTTCGTGCTAGACGTTGAATGTACGATCCTTACGAGGAATATGTGGGGACCGCGTAGACATAAAACCACGCTACCACTACAGGGAGTTTAGCTACGCTGATATCTGATTTGTTAAAACACTTCCGAAGTTCCTGAAAGAAAGGGAAAGAACAATGGTAACGTAGTGCCTTGACATAGCAGAAGAGAACGGGGAAGATGAGGAAACCGTGAAGCGGCATCTCTCACATTGTTGTCTACAAAATGTTAAATTTCTGTCTTTCTTCTTTTATATTACATTACTTTTGAGCTCATTAAGGAGCCCATAAACTACAATGTATTATAGGTTTACAATGTTATTTCGAAAACCTTAACCTAGCTTACTCATACATATCGCGAGGTTGCAGAAAGTCTGTCCGATCCTAATGTCGGCATTAAGGCCACACAGATTATTGATATACAGGAAGCACAACCACTTATTGACATCCCTAGGACATGTTCACTTTTCTCGTGTTCGGTCGTCGTCAAGAATACGACATAGATAAGATAGCGAATAATCGTACACAACTAGAACTGATGAAAGAAGAAGGAAAAGAATTGGCAACGTAGTACCTTAGTTCGTCACGATACAAACGTGTGGCGGTTTGCCAAGGTGTACTAGTTGTGGGAGAGCTTAACGGAAAACTGCGTTCTCAGTAACGTA
>JAITYT010002884.1:154828-167354 GCA_025433975.1 Liostenogaster flavolineata | reverse complement strand
GAGGGGGGGGGGGAGGAGGAGAAGGAGCAGGCAATGGAAAAAGAAAAAAAGGATAGAAGGGATCTATCCTCTCGCGAAGGAACGTTTAACGTAAGAACACGAGTAAATGGGGGAGACAAAGAGAGAAAGAGAGAAAAAGGGAGGCGTACGACAGTCTCTTTCGACTTTTCATCGAAGCGGAAGACGTTGCCTTTGTGCCAAGGGATCGAGACAGAGACAGAGAGAGAGAGAGAGAAAGGTTGATGGCGTCGACGACGTCGATGCCGATGTCGTCGACTGAAAGAGGGCGACGAGAGGCGATGGGTGTTGGTTGCCATCGTGGAAAGGGGAGAGAGAGGGGGGGAGAGAGAACTCGCTTCTCGATTCCGGATGAACGGATTTCGTTAAAAGCAGATTTACATTTCCTTCGCTCTTCGTCGGTCGTAGCCTCTTTCTTTTTCCCTTTCTCTCTCTCTCTCTCTCTCTCTCTCTCTCTCTCTCTTTCTGTGTCTCGCTCGACATAAACGTTTTCGAAGCGTGAACGTGCACTTGGATCGCGAGCGAAATTCATGCGTCGCACCCTCTGGAGCATCCGACGCGGCCCGGTCTATTCACGGTTCGTTTCCTTCTCGCAGGTAGACACGGTTACGAGGAGTCAATATCGACAGCAGAAACGAGATCACAACGACGGCGGTACGTACGTCTCGTCCTCGTCCTCGTACGGGAGGCCCCAATGGAGCGAAGTCAGTCTCACGGTGCAACCGTTTCATTACGCGAACGGACAGCTCAACCTCCGCTGCACTGCTCAGATACCCGGCATATATTCGTCCACGAGCGAGATACAGCTGGGCGCTGGCTTGCGAGAGCCCGTACCGGAACGAGGTGAGTAAAGCAAACGCGAAGGGAGGAGGCGCATCCTCGAAATCGTTCGCGATCTTGTCGACGAGAAGGGACTCTCGAATTTTTCGCAGGGTCATCGCTCGTCTCCCGAGTATACGTTCCCATCGATCACGATACGAATAAACGCGGAAACGTCCGCGTTGGGCGATGATGAAAAAACTCGTCGTCGCGATCGCGCGCGTCCATCGCTTGCCATGGGGTAACGCTTTTAACGGATGAATCGAATCCGCTCTGCTTTTCTCCGTTTCCGGGTCTTTTTCGAGAGAATTAATTAAACACGTTTGTGTGATTCTAAAGCGTTGTAGTTTTGTTAAATCAACATCGTTTTTTATAATATTAGGTTGCGCGTTTTAGCAGTAAATTTCACGCAACATTTTTCTTGTGTTTGAATGAACTTTATCGAACCAAGCATGGTCTATTTTGATCTATAACTTTTTGCCATTTTTCGGGTAGAACCATTATTTCATCGGTGTAGAACTTTCGGGGTATTTTGGCGATAAACCGAGACAGGTGATATTCTTTTGACGTCAATTTTAAACCATTAAGGGAATTTTGCAGGGATCTAAACAAATGGTAATCCGAGGGTGCTAAATCCTGGCTATATGGTGGATGCATCAAAACTTCCCAGTCGAATTCTCTCAGCTTTTGCCAGGTGGTAAAAGGTGTATGTGGCCTGATCATGGTGAAAGACAATTTCCTTTCTTTCTGTCCATTTTTCTTCGATTGCTTGCTTCAGTCGTGTTAGTTATTGACAGTAGAGACTCGAATCAATCGTTTGACCAGGGGATAAGACTTCATAATACATGATTCTCTTCCAATCCCACCGAATACTCAGCATTACCTTATTTAACGACAATTCTTTTTTAGCTTTTCGCAAATGGTTCAAAACTGTTTAAGGTCAATATTTAGATTCGGAGCAATGTCTCGAGTGCTTTTATGTCGATTTTCTTCGATTTCTCTTACGATTTCGTCAATATTTTCCGCAATTGTTCGACCAAAGCAGGGTGCATCTTTAACGTCAGAATCTCCTGAACGAAATCGAATGAACTATCTACGAGCTGTTGATTTTGATAGAGTACCATGACCGTAAACAGCATAAATTTTTTCATGAGCCCGAGACGCGTTATTACTTTGGTCGAAATGATATTGCAAAATGTGTCGAATTATCACAGTAGTTTCACTCGTGTCTAAATCGTTACAACTTTTGACTGAAAGCATCGATTGTAATAACTTTTTTCAAAATAGGCTCTGAAACTTAATATTTAAATCGCCGTTTAGTATAACACGATGCGATGGATATTTATGCGACACCAAAGCCATCTGTGCATCAAAACGCGCAATACTTTTTCCCCAACGTTATATTTTACAAAGTTTTATTAACGTATCCCGAGGTTCCCATTCTCTTGTACTCAAGGCAGTACTTTCAAATTCACTTTCCGAATATTCCTAAAACAGTAACCTCCGCAAAATTTTTTTCCTTGGAGCAACAATTTCACTCTCATCGCTAAAAATATCTCTTTCACCGTCAAAAATCTCTGATTCCTTATCGCTATATCGGATAAATTATCTGCTTAAATTCCCTCATCTTCCGTAGAAAACTCTTTCGTGCTTTCCATTTTTACGGTCACGAAATCATTTAAAAATTGACTGATACTAAATAATTAATGGTTCCAAGAAAAAATAACACAATGTTCATGAAATGAAGAACTAACGCAGCGTACTATAAATTCAACCGAAAGAAGTCACAATGGAGAAACGTAAATCTACCTGACCTGTCCGTTAAGCTTTAAGACCGGGCATTCCCTTTATTTTTCCCATTCTCGAATCTTCCTTTTCAGCTTTTCCGCGTTATTCGTTCGTTCGACCGCGTCCACCTTCTTATTTTCTCCACTCGATAGGATTTATTTCGAAATTTTATTACCGAGTCTCGTCGACGGGGAAAGAACGATAAGACAATCGCGATTAACGAGATAATTCCGAGCGCTCGTTGAAGTTCCCGCGGGAGGTGGGACGACTAATATAGGAAGATTCCACGTGGAACGGCGCTCGAACGGGCAATGAAGCGACTGCAAACACGCAAAACAGTACGGAGAAGTATTACGTTTCAATCCGAGCAATATCGACGCGGAAATTTTCTAATCGTTCCACTACGTCGCGAAAAAAGCTCGCTCTCGACGGTCCGCGTTTCTATTGAACTTCGTGCGATCCATTTTTCTCGGGATTCGCGCTCCCCTCCACCCCCTGGCCCGCTTCCTCTCGCCACCCAGTCGAGCCACCTACTTTTTATTCCGCGCAAAGGAGAACCGTTCGTTCGTTCGTTCGTTCGACCCTCCGCGGAAGCTCGCGACCATCGCGGGTAATAGTTGCACGCTTCCTCTGGCTGAAGGAGGATTAGCTGGTCGAGCGCATGAGCTAATAAATTTCAAGAGGGTCCACCCACTCGAAATCGGAAAGGAAGCTTCCGTGCACAGGCTGAACCCGTTTCCTGCACGCGACGTCGACGAGATTTAATTGAACGGCCACCAGTATAACCTCCAGTCCTATTACCTCGCTACCACCCTCTCGAAACCGACGGCGCTGTCTTTTCTCTCCTTCCGCGAACCAAACCCGTCCAGATTCGCGTTCGTGTGCCGTGGAGCTCGGAATTGCTGGCTTGTTTGGAGAACGAGATCTTCGAAACGGACGCCCAAGCGTCGCCCTTCGCAACGTCGAAATCTCGAGTGAATTTAACCCTTTTACTACCAGCGGGCCGATATATCGATCCTCGTTGGAAGTACGGAAACTGGTACGGGTCGATTTATCGGCCCAACTTTTTCCACTTTTCTTACTCTCTCTTATTTTGCAACACATCGGCTGATAAGTTACCGTTCTGACAGACAGATGGCACCGCAAGTACAGAATTAATATTTTTTTTAGAAGGTACTAACCTTCAAAAGACAGCTGTAAAAATTTCATGACGATCTGACGTTTGGTTCGAAAGTTACAGTGGTTTTAATGAAACAAAAGAATTTAGAGTATTGATAAAACTTTGCTCTTTTTGCATTACCGGGCATGACTTTTAGACCGGGAACTTATCAGCCGATGTGATATTAGGTCTACCGGAAAGTTTCGTCACATAATGTCGTCTCAAGTTGAACATTAACTTTTGCGATCATTGCATTTCTACTTATATGCTTGGTATATACACGAAGAGGGGGTTAATATCGATGAAAATTATAGTTCCCAATAAATGTTAATTAATCTGTCTGAAATAAATTAGTTTCTTTTAATTGAAAAACGACATGACTTTCCGATAGACCTAATATCTCTTGCAGAAATTAATTGATCATCTTGAAAATGTAACAAAAAAGAGAAAACTAAATTGTTTCAATAAAAAATACTATTAGGTTGTTCGGAAAGTAATTTCGTTTTTCTTGATGAAAAAAACCTTGTTTTTTATTGTTTTTTATGTTGTTTTTATGAAAAATTGTTGAGAAAAAACGGTTTGTTGTTTGTTTCATTTCTGAAATCAATCGAACTTCTGAATTCAAAACTGAAATCATGCAAACTATCTAAAAATAGCTTTGGCAGTTCTCGCGTATCCGATCCAGAATGAGCTGGCAGTAAAAGGGTTAAAGACAACGAGGCAAACTTCGAAACACGGTGCGTGCGTAAGAAATCGATCGGTAAGGCTGGAGACGTTCGCAAGTTTAATCGAAACTGCGTAGCCTTTGAGATTTAATAATTCGACGGACGACGATGGAGACGAGGAAGTCGCTGCGGTCGACTCTACGAGAGACGTCGTCATTGTTATTTCCTTTTAACAACACGACTTCGTGTAGTTATCAATTTTACTGCAATCCTAATATCAACGCGAGTTCATCGAGGAAAGTTTCTTGGACGCTCTCTTTGAAATAGACGTTATTAGTAGGCAATTTGAATCGCGCTTAGCAAGTACTGTAAAACTTTTCGGATTTCCGCTAACGTTTACGGAGAGACGTGAATCGCAACATTCGCACTGATCTAATTAATTTTTCTGCGTTTTTGAGAGAATTTCGAGCTGGCGCTAGTTGAATAAAGTCGATTAACAAGCGTAGAGCGTTACAAAGTGCTCTATCCTTCTTTCAAAAATTGGGTGTTTTACGATATGTATATGTATATATATACATTTAATTCTATTTTGACACAATAGATACGTTTCCGAAGAACACCCCAAATTGTAAAGAAAGTTCGCGTAAAAAAGATTTACTGCACCTCTCGAAAAATAAAAATTGATCCAGCCCAAAGAAATCAGCAAAACTAATACAATAAACCATAAGTTTTCGTATTAAGATCTTAAACATTTTATTTCATAAAGATTGCACGTGTATCGTACAAAGTGTATCAGTTTCTTCAAACGATAGATCACCAAATCCTTCTCCGCCGTGATGTGTTATGATGTTGAAAAATTCGGTCGCATTAGGGAGGATTTTTGTTAATACATTCTGACCGATCAGCTTTTTAACTTGCATTCAAAGTTAATGGTCTCGATTTAGCCAGCGGTAATTCATTTTGATCGATACTATCCATGATTGAAAATTTCTTCCACGCGTCAATGACTGTTAATGTTTCATCGTCACTTTGTCCAGAACCTATCGAAATGTTTGCTTGACATTGTATGTTTTAAACGTAACGATTGACTCAAGGATGTAGTACAGAAGACGAAATTGTACGTTTGGATGTTCCAAGACCGCATAGCTGGGTGCATTGTCAATAATCAATTTTAATTTTTAATTCGTGTTAAATCAAAATCGCGTAAAAAAATTCGTGTAAAAACAGAATTGGGTGTATACACATATACAGAGTGGGCCAACTTATTCTGAGTGATTTTATTAATTTATATAATTAATATTAATTGGAAATCGTTTGAAGTGTGTTATTTTCCACGCACAGATTTAAAACAAGTTAACAAAGTACACTTTCGTGTAATATTATAAATTTATACAAAATATTATGATAAAATTACAAATAATATAATATTATTTAATAATGTAATAAATATATTAATACGTTAATATAATATATTAAATAACGCTATATGCATTTTACATTAATCAGTCCAAGTTGGCTCACCTTGTAGTTCTCTGTCCTGAAGTCGCACTCAGGTAAGCACGAACAATCCGAAGCTTCTCGAAAGAAATTGGTAAATTATCGCGCGGATGCTAATCCCGCGTGCGCGCAGCAAAGGCAAATACTGCGAAAGGAACGAATGGCGAGAAGTTAGCGCGAACGACCCGCCAAAGATACGAAACTCGAGTGGAACGTGCCAAGTCGAAAAGTAGTTGTTTCCTTGAGAGGCAGTCGCTAGACGTGCCATGGTATTACGCGAGATCGTGTCGAGCTTCCTCTCGACTTTCCACGACGTCGGCTAGAAAAACTCGCGGTATGTACTTGGAACGTTAACGCGCTGGATTAGATCGTGCAATTCTCGTGGACTCGTCGGAAGGCGCTCGTGCCTTTTCCTTTGGCGCGATCCACACTGATATCTCGGCCCACGAGACACGAAAAATCGGACGAGTCTCATAAAAGTTCCGTAAGACAAGAAACAACGAAGCTGAGCCTTTATCTCGGCTCTTTCTTCCATCTAGTCCAGCCATGGCTAACATACGGCCCGCGAACAATCGATCAATTATTTGAAATTCATTTCCTGTACAAGTTGATGTCATTCCTATTGATATTCGATTAGAATGCGATGAATTATTACACGAGAAATATCGAGAAGAGCAAGAAAATTTGTGTAATTTTTATAAGCGATTGAATAATGAAAAGTATGGAAATTTAAAAAAAATTTGTCAAGTCGTATTTAGTAATCTTTAGCTCAACTTATATTTGTGCACAAACCTTTTCTTTAATGAATCTAAATAAAAGTATAACAAGATCAAGATCGAATGATTTACATTTGGAGGCTGTGTTGAGAATAGCTACTACAAGTATAGAATCAGATATTAAAAAAATAGTAGTCGGTGCAAAGCGCCTCGATACGTCGCATCACTTATTACGCTAATTTGTACAATTATTCGTAAACAAATTTCATAATAAAATTTTGTTTACTTAAAGAAATAAGTGTTTCGCTTAACATTTTTTAATTTCATTATTTGAAATTAAAACGTGAAAAGATTGTTCTTTCCAATCCGGCCCAGGAGCAAGAAAAGTTGGCCGTGCCAGGTTTAGCCTCACTCGGTCCCGCGCAGTCGCGCTCCGTCTTGCGCCAGGTCCTCCTCTTACCTTCTCATCTTCGCCGACGAGTCTACATCGTCGTCCTTTCTCGTCGCTCCGGAGGTGGCCTCACGAATTACCCGAATCCCGAGACGCTAATCTCGCGCGTACGACGACGAACGAGCCGGGAAGAAAGGGATTTGAAGGTCCTCGGGGCTGTAGAAGCGCGCCGTTTCGCCTCGGCTCCTGGATGCGCCAAGAGGACGTACGGTACGCGTCTTGCGCCCGTTCCTTTGCCATTTCGCCTCCCTTCCACCCTCCCACCCCTACCTTCTTCTTATCGTTAGTCCCCTAGGCGCACCCCTGCCGAGAAGGCAGTCGTCTGAGCGCGCTTGCGCGCACCCACACACGTCCATGCACTTACGAACGCATAGATAACCCGCGGAGGTAGTACCGCCGTTATCAGACCTTTGCATACCTGATTATTCGGCCCGTTTTGCTCCCGTGTAAACTACTTCGGAGGAGAGAACTTGCCTCTCTCTCTCTCTCTCTCTCTCATAGTCGATCGACCGACATACCGGTAAGGAGAACGAAGGACAGGACGACGGCGACGACGACGACAACGCTGCTTATCGACTCTCAACGGCTTTTCTCGGTGAAATACAGCCATACAGCGTCAACCCGATAGGGAAATCGAAGATACGTTTCCGTCGACGATGTACGCGTCGAGGTAACGACTGAAGAAAAAGAGAGAGAGAGAGAGAGAGAGAGAGAGAGGAATCGTGATCAGGATGATTGAAAATTTACGGTTACGCGTACGGCCGTTGCAGAAAATTCGGAGCATCCGCTGATCCGCGTGGGTGAAATTCCTCGGTGAATTTTCCGGGTATACGAAACGCGCGAGAGCAAGAAAAAAGGAGGAAAACAAAATTGGATTTATCGAATTTTATTCGACCGTTCTACGCGCGCGTCATACTTATAGGTTGCGAGTCGCGCGGGCAAGAGAAGTATGCTAACCATCGCTATCGCGTCGAGAATATCGATGAATATTATTCAGCTGGAGGTAGAGAGGCTGCGTGTTCGCCTCCGTGCGCGAATCGTTACTCTCGCGATATAACGCGGGATCCTGCTTACGCCGGATTAGCCAGCTATCCCAAGCGAATAGAACGAAAATTTTCACGCGGTGGATCGAGCGCCTCGTATTTCATCGTATCGTTTAATAATCGTAAGATGATCCGCGAGAAAATCTTGCTACATCGAAACGATCGGTAGTTAGGCGAATCTACGTCGATGACCCTGGTGTAACACATCGCTCGATAAGTCTCCGGTCTAACGCATATGTAGCGCACTATCGCGACAGACCCATATGATTTCTGAATAGTACCATCCTTCAAACGGTACGCGTCAAAATTTCATGACATTCTGACGATTAGTTTACAGTTACAGTGGTTTTAGTGGCCCCACTTTTGTAATTTCCAAAAGAATGGATAAAGAAAAATTTCGTGTCTCGATTAAACATTGTTCTTTGATGATGAAAAATACTGTCGAAGCCAAAAGTGGCTCGAAAAGTGTTCGAGCGAGATAAAATGGATTTCTTGCGTCGGTATGTGACAATGGATGAAACATTGATCCATTACTACACACCTGAATCAAAGATTGGCTTAAATGAAGAAGCGTTTGCCGAACCTAAGGCCTATTCTGAGAATAGTTGTGTTGGAGAGAAGCGTTGGAACGAACGTATCGCTCTCGAAGGAGAATATGTCGATGATTAAAGTCGAATTTCTACCAAAAAAAATTATTTTTCTTGGTTATACCGGAGACTTAAAACATCGACTGATAAACTTCCGTTCTGACAGACAGAATTAATATATTTTTCGGAAAGCACTAACTTTCAAAAGACAGCTGTAAACATTTCATGGCGATCGGACGTTTGGTTCAAAAGTTACAGCGGTAACAATTGAAAAAGAAAAATTTCGTGTGTTCATAAAACATTGCTCTTTGATGGGAAAAAATACCGTTGAAACGAAAGCTTGGCTTGACAAGTGTTATTCGGGCACCAGGAAAATCGACCATTATTGACTGGTTTGCTGAATTTAAACGTGGTCGCCCAAAAGAGGTGGTTACGTCGGAAGACATCAAAAAAGTCCACAAAATTATTTTATTTAGCCGATAGCTAAGATATCAAAGGAACGTGTAAGCTTTATTTTGCAATATCGGGCATTATTTCTAGACCGGGAACTTATCAGCCGATGCGATATTGAGCGATGTCATACGATACGAGAATTTTATATTCTTTTGTATCCTTCTTCGCGAACTTCTTACAAGCTCTCGGTAAGTCGACGCTGCCGATATCTTCGCTTCCGCGAAGTATCTCTTTCGACTTTCGAACCTTTTCACGAGCCTCGTGCGTGCGAGCGTGTCGAGAACTCGCACGAATACAACTCGACTCGGTCGTATCGCCGCGCAGGCAAATCGTTTCTCCGAAAGTTCCGGGGACTCGTGGTGGCGCGAGCCTCCGAACGCCCACGCGAACTTGTTCGCGGACTTTTTCTTTTTCCTTCTTTTCTTTTTCTTTTTTATACGAAAAACTCTCGGAGCATCCGCGGGACCTAAGCCTCGCGCCCCTTTTCGCAGTCTATGCCAACGCTTCAATTCCTCTCGAAAGCTTCTACGATAAAGCTATGAAAGAGAACTCGCGGAGCTGGGCGGCGACGGGTGGCAGAGGAGAGCGCGGAGATCTTGTTACATGAATATTGCATTTATATGGGCAACGAGCGGTATTTGACATCGAAAGCGGTCGAAACTTCCTCCCGCGGACGATTCGTTTTACGAAGGTATTTCGTAAAAACGCTGCGGTTTACCGTTTGATCGTGAACGCGTTTCTCTTTTTCTCTTTACTCTCTATTTGCTCGCGGTTGGCCTCCCTCGAGAATAGGGTCGAATCGGTACGATTTTACGACGACGCGCGATGCGAATTAACTCGCTTAGTTTCGCGTGGACGAACGCGCGACCTTCGATCGCACGTTACGTCGCGTTCCTATCGTTCGCAACTCGCCTTTCGTTGCAGTTTTCTATTCCAGCCTTGGTTTCGTGAATCCGTACGTTCGACCCACATCCGCTCGCCAACGATAGAACTAAGATAGGAAAGTTTTACCTCCCCCCCTCCCTCAACCGAGGGAACGTAGCGCGGCAATTATCCGATTACGACGATACGAACGATTTAATTCCTTAAGAAACGTTTTAGAAAAATTCGCAATGGTCGTCGACCTCGTTCCAAAGATATACATGAAATCGAACTTGTTTCCAGTTCGCGAGAAACTTTTTGCAAGTTTTCTAATATCCAGAACGTTCGGTATTTCAAAAGCGAAGGTCCGATCGAACCGGAATTGTTAGTGGACCCTCGTGAAGTGAAAGTTCAATTTTGATGAAAACTTCGACCCAATTTATATGGCCATTTATCTCTTTTTCAGCCGAGCCGTTTTTACGCGACTTCCGATTCGCAACGCGTATATCCAAAGCGGCTACACGTTCTGGAGCTTGATAAATTCGTTATAATTACTTTACGATTTTTTGCGAGCTCGAACGTTATTAATTCTAAAGACGAATACTCGGGTCTGAAAAATGTTAGCGGAACGTTAAGCTATTTCGTTATTATCAAGCGAACGCGAGTAACGAAGGAGGCAAATTCTCAAATCCTTTCTCGTCTAACGAAACTCGTCGTCGTTCATTGATATTCGAAGGAGACCGATTCGTCCGCGTCGTCGCGCATTCGATCGATTTATCGTTTTATTGGGTTGGTTCATATGAAATATCGGATTTTCTTTATATACTACGTTTGTCTTCCTGTTTTCGTTGTGCCTTTGTTCTTGGCATAACCTCGTTTATAGTCGTACTGTCCATTACCAGAGTCACGTTTCAACAAAGAAACTATCCACCTTTCGTCGCCAGTAATCGATTGTTTCAGAAATCAATCAATTTCGTTGCGTTTTAGAAGCGAATCGCAGATGCTAATGCATTGCGTCAAATGAATTTCTTTAAGCTGACGAGGGACCTATAAATCGAGTCTCTTGACATAGCCAAGCTGTTTTATTTTTTTTACAATCTCACGTATTATTCTATAACGATCTGAACCGATAATGGCCTTGATATGGGTCTCGTCAACTTTAACTAGACGGCCAGATCGTTGCGCATTTTTCAGTGAAAACTCACCAGAACGAAATTTAACAAACTAATTTTAACACTGCCTTTCTTTCGAAGCTTCATTCCCATATACGGTACATAACTTCTTGCGTGCTTGCGATGCGTTCTTGCCTTTTCGAAAATAATACAATAAAATATGTCTTGTTCTTTCATTTTTAAGTTGGAATAAAAAAGAAACTAAGTAACTGATAGATATAATTTTTTTACTAAATTAAAGGTGGAAGTCCAAACGACAAGAAAACTCAATAACCACCACTCAATGCCAACTCAATAGTTTTCTCGGAGTGAGATTCTAGCTCGTCTTACGCGCTTTTCCGTAAGATAGCATCGCGACTTTAAAAGAATCCATTCGGGGGAACCACGGGCAAAGGGCTATCGACGAACGCTAGAAATATCTCGACTACTCTCTTTTTCTTTTAGATCTTGGCAGTTATCGAAGTCGTACGCCGCGGTGGCGGCTCTCTTTCTCGACTTGGTTCGATCTCGTGCCCGTAGTAATTTCATTTCATTCGCACCCGGTCCTTCGACGATCTCCGGCCAGGTTGATACGTACGTATTACCCCCTGGGTCGCGGTCGACGGAATTGTTTTTTAGGAAATTGACTTCCCTCTCGGCAGAAGGGATAAAGCTACAGCTAGAAGAAAATCCAACCGTCGGGCGTTCCGCTTAATGCTGTCCCCTCTGGGAGTTTCCATTCCACCAAAGGAATTTCCTATTTGCTAACGTTTTCAATGGGATTCGATGTCGTTAGGAGCGACGAACGGCGATGTTAGGAGCGTAAGCTTGCCTCTGCAGAGACCGTTCGCTCTTCCAGCGATTCGTCGTCTTCGATGACTTTGACACCTCGCGAATCAGCGAGTCGCCGTGACACGGCCGCGATGCAACGCGTCCCTGCCTGAATTATTCGCTTTTGGAATCGATAAATCGATCGAATTCGTCGGTTTAAAGCGAGATTCCATCCAGCAATCCATTTACGTTAATTCTGGAACTCAAACAGGCCGCGTTTCGCCTGTCACACGCGTTGGCCTTTCCCTAGAGCTATATTTATTCAGCAAATGAAGCGCGTATGGTTCCTCGATTCCTTTTTTGAAAATAAACGGTATCTCTCCATTCGATTAATTTTACCAAAGTAAATAACAACAAATTGGCAGGTTATGGTAATAAAAACATTTCGAAATAATATTACTCCAGTTGCTGCATACCGGTGTTTCCCAACGCGAGGCCCAAGGCTCACAGCAGATCAATTTGATCGTCAAGGGGAGACGATTTAATC
>JAITYT010002884.1:128083-140170 GCA_025433975.1 Liostenogaster flavolineata | reverse complement strand
TCTCTCTCTCTCTCTCTCTCGCTCTTGGTCTCGTTCTCTCCGTTTCTCGGACTCCATAGATACGAACTAGCTTGCGCGAACCTTTCTCGTTTTCCTTTGGGTTCGTCAGTCCCTTTCTCGTTTTCTCAGTGGCCATCTAGGGCACACTACCACGTACGATCGGACCTAGATGCGAGCGCATTCGCCTCGAATCACGGAAAAAGACGTAATGGCTCTTCTTTCGGGGTCCCCTGTGTAAATTTGCACATGCTCTCGCGGTAGTCATTCGCGACAGCGCCAAGGCGCTTTCGCGCGTCCGCGAGGCGATCGCGATCGCGCCCCTCCGTCGCCTCGCTTCCTCGCCAATTTCGAAAGATTCTTATCGTTCGTCGCCGTACGAACGGCTCGGCCGGTTTGATAGCGAGATTCAGCCTTTTCGCTGCCAAGAGCCTTAATTTAGCGCGCTATCTCGTCCGCGTCGTTCGCGAATTCGTTTCTCATTGCACTTTTGCCGGTTGCCGCTTTTCCAAGGCTTCGCGAGCGAAGGAATCAAGAAAAGGTAAAGATTTCGATGGTCGTGGGTCATTTGCGAATTCCTCTCGAAATTACAAACAAAATTAATCGATTTCTTTCTATTCTTCTCTGACTCGCGAGCGAAAAAAATTCGTTTTTTATCGGCGTATGGTTCGCAATGAACGCATCAAATCATGGAAACATTAAATTGTACGACGATAAAGCCATATTTTACACTCGTTCCTACTCCTTTGCTTTTCAGAGAATACATCGAACAGTTATTATCAACGTCAGATTTTATTTAAACAGGATCGAGTTAATAATCCGGTACGGTTCGGTAAAGTTCGAAATACAAACGATTGTATAATTCCACGATATATATTTTTATATTTGCAATGCGTTTCAAATTTTCCTTTATTTTCTACCATTGCCGTATATGCGTATGCGTAGCTCACATTTTTTCAGATTATTGTTTTCATTTACAGGAAAATATTTCTGTATGAAACGGAGAGGCGCACTTTCGATATTTTTGCCTTCTCGACTAAGTTCTTTTGTTCCCTCCGTAAATTCGCTTGGAAATAATAAAAGGCGACTCGCCATTCGTTTCAAATGCGTTTGATAAATTTTCCTATCGTCCGAGAGATCTTCTACGGGTAATTCGTCAGAAATTCATCCTTGACGATAACTCGAGGCATCGCGAAGAGTTTATATCGCTTCTCAACATTCATGCGAATTATACAGAATTTGAAACGCGCCAAGACGTAAAGCTGCTTAATCGAATAAAAGAATAAATGTGAAATTAATCTTTCTGAAATTCGTGAACGTCTTTACGATCCCAGAAATTCGTACGATTTATACGAACCATCGTGAAAGACACGCGACTTATTTCAATTTACGAGAAATATTAGGAGGACCGAAAAGTAATCAAAATGGCGAAAAACGTTCATTCATTAAAGAAATCTTACATAAATCAACAAAATAATTTTCGTCATTTTCGAACACTTTTTGCCAGCGTAAAGGCAGTTGTTCGATTCCCTTATTAAAAGATCTTTAAAATGAAATTAAAAAAAATTTTAAAATCGAAGAAATTTTAATTATCTTCCGATAGACCTGATATCTGTATCTGTTCGATAAATGCAACGGAATCGCTAGTTTCTAAGTCGAACGAAGTCCAAACGCATCGCGACAACAAGATCGCAATTTTCTCTCGTACGAATCGGTCTTTCTAAAATTCATGAACGTCTTTACGAATCCAAAATTTTGCACGATTTATACGAAGCATTGCGAATGACACACAATTTATTTCAATTTACGAGAAACACTCGTTTAAATTCGATAAACGAAACCGATAAAAGCTTCGAAGTCGGACAGGTTCGAACGATGTCGAGACGCATCGACGCAAGTCTTTTGACTCGACTCCGAGGCGCTTCACGATCCGAAAGGCGTTTCTCGTCGCTGATCGACGAGCGACAACAAGGTCGCAATTTTCTCGCGTTCGAATCGATTCTAGTCGCGGTCGACGGTTCTCACGATAGTCAGCTCCCCGAAATCACGTAATTCCACGGTGATGGCGTACACCGGAATAGGACAGGAGAAACGAGAGAGAGAAACACGCGTCCTTTGGGAGACGAAGGTACGGCAGCGCGACGAGAGACGCGACACGCAGCGTATCGATCCCTTCGACGTTAGAGCTACGTTCTCGATCACAACGCCCGTGTTCGATGCTCGATCGATGGAACGACGTCAAGCAAGCATGCAGAAGGGAACGAAGGAAGAATGAATGGAAGGTGAGCAAGCAGGCAGGTTGATAGGTTCGTCTGATGAAGGAGGTCGAATTCAAAAGAAAGAAAGAGAGAGAGAGAGAGAGAAGAGGAGCAAGGAAAGAAGATAGAAGGAGAGAAAGAGAAGCAAGGGAAGAAGATAGAAGGAGAGAACGCAAGGCATCGAGTTGAGAATATATCGTCGAAGTCAGCTGCAACGAACTTCCATCACATCGAAAGCTTTTCTCAATGGCCCCGGACCGACACAGCGCGCTTTACCGTCGGAGGGCGGTATAAATCTCTCTCTCGCCCTCGAAACCCATGGAAGATCATCACCGGGAGGTATTTCGATAGTGGTGGTTCCCACGTTGATCGCGACGTCGCGCGCCGATCGACTCTTTTTCTCTCTTTCTCTTTCTGTCTTTCCCTCGTCTCCTACCCTCCTCTGATACCGTCGACCCAGGCTGCCTAGTCCAAAACAGCACTTTCGCTTCTATGATCCTTTCTCCATTGTCTTTTACCGATTTTAGGCGATGGGATACCGCGGCGACAGGAACGCAACACCGATAAAGTCAGAGTTGAACAGAACCGAGAGCATTTCGACGATTCTTCGGACGATCTTTCCGATATTTCCGATGATAAATAACGACAAGGATGGTTCTATCGATTTAATTCGATAGGAAGGGAAACTTCTTCCGTCTCTCGAATCAGGTCCATCAACGGCTGGTTGAACAAAGAAGGAACAGTCGAAACCTCCAAAGAACGACGATCGAACAATCGCGTCACGGGCATCGTTGAAGAACCAAGCCTTTACCGATTCTAGGCGGTGTGATACCGTGGCGACATATTCGGAAGAACGATAAAGCCTGGGTCGGCTAGATCGAAGAGTATTTCACTTTAGATAGCTTCGATGCCTTCGAACAATTTTTCTGATGATGAAGACGACAACGACGACTCCGTTGATTTAATTTGATAGGAAGGTCTGCTTCATCGACGAAGAAAATGTGAAAACCTCCAAAGAACAACGATCCGACAGTCACGGGCATCGTTAACACGTTCATCGCCCAGCGTGATTCCGTTGAGTATCGCGAACCGAAACGAAGCGATAAGTGGGAAATAGCAACGACGTAACTCAAGTGGGCAATGTAAAAAAGAAACCTACAACCTATTGTCCCAATTGCTCAAAATCCCCACAGACGTGTTTGGCCCGTTTTAACGAATACCGTGCGTAATATAAAGTAATATTTTATCCTAAATGTAAATTAAGTACAGTATGATATGTATACTTTACCTTAATATTTTTATTTTATATGTTTTATATATATTTTTTTATCGTATGTATTTTATATTTATATCTCAGCGCTTATTTCATTAAATTTATTTTAAAATTCCAATTTAAAATCCTATTTAACTCAAAGAAGAGGAGCGTCACCCGTATCCGGGTGTCGGAGCCCAGGCGGAAACATAGCCGTCACCCGAATCCGGGTGACATGGCGACGAACCTGTTAAAGACCCAAGATCGATCTACGCGCGGCGCAGCTTCTACAGTGAATTAATTAGTCTTGGACGACGAAAAATTCTAGAGCGTTTCGTCGATCGACCGAAAGAGTCGTAAATTCGTTCGGTCGAGCTGGCAGGAAGCTCGGACGAGGCGAGTCCGGGCGAATGGATTTTACGTCGACGTCGTCGAGGTGTTTCGCGCGAGTGAATTCACGAGATCGGATTTCTGGTAGGGACGAGTCGCGAGCAGGGAGCAAAGACACCCGCGTACCTGCTCGGCGTGTTCCTCGAAAATACAGGAACACGGGCTTCGAGTACTCGACTCGTTTTCAGACACTCGAGTGAATCGACGCGTCCTCTGATACGATCAAACGGTTTTGTCGAGGCTTTGCGATGACGTTCGTTCGCTCTCCTCTTCGCCCTTCCGCGTTCCTCTTTGCCCTCCTCCCAGACGAAACTTTGAGTCGAAGGGCGAACGTTGAGGGAACGCGATCCGCTCTGCCGTTCGCTCCTCCACTTGCGCCAGGATCGAATTGTTTTTTGCCCAGCGTGAGAGGCCCAACGACGCGAATGCCCTTACGACCCTTTCGCGAATCGGATACGGGACGTGGATCGCGTTCTTCCCAACTCCGTTGCTGTTTAACCCTTTGACTGCCACCCCGAAATCGCACGTTTTGCTCGGAATGCCACGGGAATATTTTTATTATTCGAAGCATATGATGGCAAAATAGTAATAAATGTAAGACAATATTCTTACCTAATGGAGCGTTTATCTTACTGGTGTTCACGGGTGACCACCATAGCGTTTTAGCGACGGTTGATAGGGGTTCTTTCAACGTAAAAATCGCATTCAATTATTATTGAATACACCAAATTCGAATGAGATGATACTGTATGAACTAACAACAACAACAACCACGACAACAAAATCAAATATACTTGTACAACGAAAATTGTGGCACGAAATGCAGAAAAAAGGAGGGTGGGAGTACTTGACGCGAAAATTTTACAGTGTTACGAGAAAAAAATGTTAAATCGTTGGGATCAAAAATTGATAAAAACTAGATCAAAAAGGTGGTCACATGCTGCCCAGATTGCATTGACAAACCACATTTATGTTTAAAATATTTTAACACAGTACGCCGCTGAGTGCAAGATTTCATAGAAATTAATCTTTTATTTTCGATGTTCAAACAACAATTTTTAATTTTTCAGTAGGCACTACTTATTTCAAAGTATCTTCTAACTAGCGGTTATATTCAAAATGCACAAACTGTCACTTTTCATTCAACTCTGACCATTGTAAATGGTTCAAGTGCTCCGGTCACTAACAATCACCGTGGCGTCACGGAAAAAACCGTAGCCTGTCATATATGACCAACATAGCAGTCAAAGTGTTAAGTTGTGGACCGGTCGTTTTAAGCAAGGTCTGTTAAGAACATTTAACAGTAAAAAAAAATAAAAGCAAAGAAAAATTGACAATCTGGTAAATCGAAAAATTCGATAAATATCCGATAATATAAGAATTTATATAAAGTCGGATGAACAAAGGAACTAACAATCGGCTTATAATTTCAAAATTAATTTTGAAAACGGTCATTTCACTGCGCCTAGTAAGTCGGAGAAACATTCGTCTCTCAGACGAACATATTATATGGATGTCTTTTGTTTAATATTAGCTTGTTCGAAAAGTAATTTCATTCTTTTCCAACGGTTTCCCCATTTTATTGGAAAATAAGTAGAATAATAAAGAGGCTTTATGGATATAGACGAGAGTATATTTTCCTATATTAATTGGGCATCGAGCAGGACGTTTCGTAACAGTCGATATAATTGAAGTGTTTACAAAAATCTTCGTCTTAGCACGTTCTCGTCTTACCTGCGCGCTTCTTGAATTATCGTCTTCGAGAGAGTTCTTTGTTTTTCATAAAAACAACGTCTTTTTATTAAAAAAAAAAAAAAGAAATGAAATTACTTTCTGAACATGGGACGACTCGAAGTCGACGAAATTCGGCGAAGCTCGATGCTCGTCCTTGGCAAGGCGGAGGAAAGATCTGACGATTTGATCACTCGATCGCGAGATACAAATCGACGTAATCGCTCGTCTTCGGCGATCCTTCCGATTCGAGCGAGTACGTCGATGTACACGAGGCATCGCTCACAAAAGAGACAGACAAAGGATTCATCCGAACGGAATAGGAGTCGTCTCTTTTTCTCTTGTCTTTCTACGTTGGCGCGTCGTGCTCTCTTTCTCTTTCTCGTTCTCTTTCTCTTCTGTCCGTCCGCGAAACGTCGATCAAGGCGGAAAGCATCGCGTCCCAGAAATTTCAAACCGATCGCCTCGGGCCGATCCAACGTCCCGCGCCTGTCCTCGCTCCCTTCGCCCTTCCGACGACGAGCCCTTTTCTCACCGCAGCCCGACCAACGACGGACCGCTAACCCACCGATGGAAAGTATCGAATAAGTTTTACCTGCCGCGATAATTCCGTCGTTTCCCGACCTTCTCCTTCCTGTTATGTCGTTCCCCCTCTCCCCGACCCTCGCGGTATTTCCGTCCACGTAAGCCTTTCCCTTAGCCCGGGTATCGGCCAACCAGCTAGCCGGGCTGGTTCGCACATAAAACGCGACCTATCGCCGCCAGCTTGGAAATAATCGGAATAAAGTGATTCTCCGGAATAATGACAAAGGCGCGCGCACCCCTCGCCGCTCTCCTACCGTGTTCAAGCTCCTCCACCTCTTCCTACTCCCAATCTCTCCCACTCTCTCTTCATTCTTCCCTTCCCTTCCGTCTTGCCTTCCACTTTGTTCCTCCGCTTGCTCAGGAATACCAGCAAGAGAAGAAGCGAGAGGAGACCACGCGGAAAGCCGTTAGACCGAGGAGGAACGAAGAGGGCGAGTGGAGAAGGAAAAGGGGCAAAAAGGAAACGCAGCGAGGAGGGAGGCGCCGAAGGAGAGAGAGAGAGAGAGAGAGAAAGTAGAAGAAGAGGGAAGAGCAGAGCAGTGGGTGCAGAGGTTACCGGCACGCTGCGGAATCACATTGTGTAGCATCCAGGTCAACGATATATACCCTCCCCCTACCGTCGAACATAATGGAACGTCGAATAAGTAGAAGCACGCAGTGCGAGGGATAGGAGACCAACCGACGGGATTTTATTTTGCAACGTCATTCGTCATGGATTATACTACAGCCGACTCTCTCTCTCTTTCTTTTTCTCCGGTCCACTCACCGCCCCTTCTATCGCTACCGCGCCACCACCGGCACCCTTTCGAGTCTCCAGCTCGTTTCTCGTCATCCGGAGGCCACGTCGAGCCGAGCGTTGCGCTTTCCCTCGCCCCACGCCGCGACGGCTCTCGGATTAAGTGCGGATATCTGCGAGGAACCGCTCGGTTATTATTAATGCGCCAAATTACTCAGCGAATTTTCCTACCTCCTCCTCCTCCCCTTTTCCCTCCTCTTCTGCTTCTTCTAACTCAAGCACCGCCTCTTTCTCTCTTCGCGTTTTGTCTCTCTTTCGTCGCTCTTTCGAATCGTTCGTCTCGATTCTTTCGTCCTCCAACTTCGAACTTAGCCACTGGTAACTTAGCCCTTACCTCTCTCACTCTCTTCGTCTTACCTCCTCCCTTCCACCAAGGCGAACTGCTTCGTTTCCGGGTCTGTCCATCCGTCTCTATTCGCTCATCTATCCATTTATTCGTATTTTCTATCCATCGCGAATTCACGCCGCTCCTGAGGATCGACGAAGAGGAGAACAACGTGAGAGAAAGAGAACAACGTCGCCCACGTCCATGACGAAGACATCCGCGGCGAAGGTTCCGCTCTGCCGCCCATCTTGCATAGCAGTCTGCCGCTATACGCGTCGACCCGTCTACCACGCCGTTTCTCATCGCTCAAACGATGACAAGTGATGCTGACTGATGTTCGCCGCGTAAGCGCCTCGCGAATCATCCCCGTCCCCCTGCCCCTCCGGTGCCAACCCGACCACTGGATCGAATCTCTTCCCCTTCGTCTTTCCTACGCGTACGCGCGTTTACGGCTTTTCTCTTTTCTTCTCACTCATTCTGGCTCGTTTTTTCGATTCTCTCTCTCTCTTTCTCTCTGTCTCGTTCTGTCTCTTTCTGTCTCTTTCTGGCTATCGTTTTGCATTCGTCTTTACTACGCGTATACGCGTTTATGGCTTTTCTCTTTTCATCCTTTTCCTTCTTGTTCGTTTCTTCGATTCTCTCTCTCTCTCTCTTTCTGTCTCTCTCGCTGTCTATCTTTGTCTCTATCTCTATCTCGCTCGGTCTCTTTCTGGCTACCGTTCAGCATAGTACGCTCGTAATGGCGCAGCGAACCGCGACGAGGAGAAAGAAAGTGACGACGATGTCGGCAAGGAGTCTCGGTACGGCGCCGTTTTGAAGGCGGTCGCGACCCGCCGTCGTTTCTTCCATCCGACTCTGGTATTTACTAGCTTGTGTTCGCGTGTCCGCTTCTTCTTCTGCGTCTTCTTCTTCTTCTTCTTCTTCTTCTCTTCCTCTTCCGCGCCTCGGCACACTGCCGGCGCGCGAACCATTCGCATCGATCGCCTTCGATGACAACGCGATTTTTAGGGTTTTCTCGTTAATAAAGCGCCGTCCATCGCGTCGTTGCCTCGTAATTACGAGTTCGTTTCGATTGATTCGCGCGATCGACATGCGACATTCCGGTCCAGGCATGGCCAACTGTTTTTTGCCCTGGGTCGGATTAGAAAAAAAAAAACGTTTCCACCAGTCGGACGAAATGTTAAGCGAAACACTTATTTCTTTAAGTAAACTGAATTTTATTATGGAATTTATTTATGAATAATTATAAGTAAATCGTTACAACAAATTAACGTAATAACTAATGCGACGTGTCGAAACGGTTTGCATCGCCTGTTATTTTTTTAAAATCTGGTTCTATACTTGTAGTAGCTATTCTTAACACAGCCACCAAATGTAAACCATTCGATCTTGATCTCGTTGTACTTTTATTTAGATTCGTTAAAAAAAAGGTTTGTTCGCAAATATAAGTTGAGGTAAAGATTACTTAATACGTGTTGGCAGGTTTCTTAAATTTCTTAAATTCTTTGCTTATAAAAATTACACAAATTTTCTCGCTCTTCTCGATATTTCTCATGTAATAATTCATCGCATCGTAAATTAATTATTTCTAATTGTATATCGACAGAAACGTCATCGACTTGTACAGAAAATGGATTTCGAATAATAGATTAATTATTCGCGGGCTTCATAAATTCATTACGTGGGCCGTATGTTAGTCATGCCTGTTTTAATCGAATGTAATCACTTTGCGCTCGACAACTTTTTCGCGCATGTGACGAGCGTCTTACAGCTCACGTAAAATCGGATTACGAAGAAATTAAATTACAAGAACGTTATATTTTTTATGTTGTCAGTATGTACACCTTTACAAATAGAATTTTGTTTCGTCAGGCTCCATATTTTTGTTTCGTGAGATGATTCGTAAAACTTTCATCAAGGTGCATTTTTGGTTTTTGCGTCTTCCAGCAGTTTTTTTTTCGATAGTAACAAACCTTGCAACCCCTTTTTGAGCCTGTGAGAGTCACGCGAAGCTTTCCATTTGGCCTGATTTCTTCGGAATTGGAACTCGACGTCGAAGCTCCATCTGGTGATTGTCGAAAATCTCCCCTCGACTGGTCTAATAAAAATAGTTGAGTGATTTTGAGCAAGAGGTCTTATTCCCGAGCGAAAAGAGGCAACGTGTCCGCTTTTCGAAATATTAAGCGATTTTTCCAGCCGTTACCGAACACGCTTTTGAAGTTCGATTCGATTCGCTCCCACTTATGTATATTCATCGCGGGTAATTCGTTTCTCTGTGCGGCGACCCGCGAATCTACGCTCGCGTATCTAGCAGCGTATCGCTCGTTCCGAGAGACGTACGAATTAAATCTTGAAAAGCAATGACCCAACGTGCCGGTCGATCCGTCGTATAAAATTCCGTGAACGTTCGTTTCGATCGGATAAAAAAAGAGTTCTACGACGATTCTACGTTCCATAAAACGATACGATTATTACGAACGATTTTAACTGCTCTTAATGATTTTATAATCTTCCTCGATTTTAACGTACTTTCTCACGGTCGGATAATCCCACCGTGATTTAATTGTCTCGAAATGAGCATCGATTGTCGAGTCGTTCGCGAAATCAAATCGTTTCGCACTAAAAGCGAACGCCGACTTTACGACGTATCCTCGCAATACTAAACGTCCAACGGCTCCAACGTGACTCGAATCCGTATTTTCGATTCGTCGCGATCGCCAACCGATCGCCGTCATTATTAAATACGGTCTAACGTGATCCCTGACTCAGCCATGTAATAACACAGTTGGGGCAAAATTAATATGCGCCCAACTGCAGTGTTTATTAATATATTGTATATTATTTGCAATATATTATTGATGATCGAGTGGAATCTTTCAGCAGGCAGCAGTCGAATAATAAACGAAAGACTTTATTATAACAGAAATAGTAACGACTAATACTAATTCAAATAAACGCATACAACGTCAAACGTCAGTTTTCGCACACTGCTTGCACTCAGCTTGCCTGTACGATCGTCGTCTAAAGTCTGACTTGTTTTCCGTTTCTTAACCACGCCAGATTACAAAACAGCAAAATACATATTAGGTCTACCAGAACATTCTATTGAATAATATTATCTCAAGTTGAACATTGACTTTTCGGAGCACTGCATTTTCATCTATGCGCTCGATGTATACGTGAAGAGGTGGTCAGTAATAATGGAAATTATATTTTCCAGTAAATATTAATTAATGTATCGAAAATGTATTGGTTCTTTTATTTTAAAAACTTTCACGTAGACCTAATACATACATACGGACATACATACAGGTATCCCTCGAGATTCACGGTTTTTCACCAATTTCCTTAAAAAGGACAAAACAATATGTATATATCATATATTTATTAATATAATTAAGCTACCTGCAGAATTTCTTCTATTGTGATTTCTAGATTTTTAAAAAAACTGGTAAAAGGCTTGCTATAACTTTTGAAGAAAAGGAGCAGTTCCACTTACACGATTTTGAGTTACACAGAACAAATTAATCGAGTAACTCGAGGGACACCTATACATAAATATGTATACACGGTTTGTTTCTCTGTTTGCGGTTACTACGAAAATTCAACGCTCAACGCTCGCACTCACATGCACTTCTTGCGAAAAAAGTCACACGCGATGCCGGAGATGGTCATCTATCGGCAAACGCGTGTCTTTCGTCGAATTTCTCCGTTCCGCTACTCCGCGCTACCGGCGGCGAACTTTTTCTTTTCTCTCCTTTCACGTGCACGCATTTGCGCCGATATTGGCGAATAATTCGATTTAATTCGCTATTCCTTCGAGCGTGGGACGCGCGATTGAATCCATCGAAATCGTCGATAACGGAAGCAATTTTGAACATCGAACGATGTCGACGAAGAACCTCGACGACGAGGCGTACTTTCCTACTTCGAACGAAATCCTTTGGTCGACGTCGTCCGACTAATACCACGATCGACGATGAAAGAGCAGTCGCGCCGATTCCCGTCCAGTATCCTTTTATACGTACGCTCGTACACGGCTGCAGTTAAAAGGATTATTTAGCGCGGACATAACCATGAATTCGAGCCGCTTATGTGGCTGCGGTCGCCGTCGATATAACGACTGCAGTGTTGTCTGCCAATTAGCGCAACCAGTATTTAGAGTTCGCAGCCGAGATAATAGCCGAGAGTCGCGTTTCCTCGTACCTACGTAGAGAATCTAATCAACGATTTCATTTAACAGAAAAAGGGGAGAAGAAGAAGACGAAAAAATGGCGATTTTTGTTCGGAACGTTCGGCCAGTCGGATGAACGTACGACCTAGACGAGCTCCGATCCAATTTTTACGCTTCGCGGCAGTAACGAAAGGGCAAGATAGATACATCGAACGTACTTTTGAAACGTACTAGTCTTTTTGGTACAAAAGAGCTTCTTTTGTTTCTTTTTTTGTTTAACATGTGACTGCCAAAATGTTGAAAAATGGACTAAATTTTTCATTAGATGTATCACATCGGCTGATAAGTTTCCGGTCTAAAAATAATGATCTTTAGCTATCAGATATCACTTGCATCGTCATCTTACGAGTTACCAAAACAATTTTGTGGAGTTTCTTGATGTTTTCTGATGTAACCACTTCTTTTGGGCGACCAGAGCGTACCGCATCATTGGAATATCAAGCCAAGCTTTCGTTTCAACAGTGGTAGCTGTCAACGCAGGAAATTCTTTTTTTTCACTAAAACTACTGTAACGTTTGA
>JAITYT010002884.1:89573-118489 GCA_025433975.1 Liostenogaster flavolineata | reverse complement strand
AAAAAAAAAGTAAAATCTAGAATGCGTAATGTAAAAGTTCAACTTTTCGCAAAGATAACTTGTGTTTTCCGTATGCACTACGTTAGCACGTAGATGCGATTCTTTTCTTTAAGTAATTCGACTCGTTTCGTTATTTTGTATCCATAAAAATATTAAAGTAAAGTCGTTAGAGTTAATACTACATAAAATATTTAATAAAACGTATTACAAATATGCATTCTTTCGGAAAGTCATTTTAGGACCTTCGATCATAAAATTTACGCGAGAATGTACGATTATGGATGAAACAATGGCAATAAATTCGACTGATCGTTGACATCTAAACAAAGATAATAAATAATCATATACGACTCAATTGGCGACTGGAATATACGATTTAATCAAAAACGCACCCAAACGCTTCAAAAGTTGAGGATAGAATGAACATGGTGGACAACGTAGTACTTCGACGATTCTTCGCGATACAAGCGCCACCTCGACATAGCGGTGAAAAGCAGAAGTTATGACACTTGTAAAGCGACGACTTTTCACGCCAAACTGTACAAGTGCTGCCATCTTTCGTCACTTGCTAGAGATAAATTTTTTAGTTGATTCTCGTTCAATGATCGATTATATTTTTACGTCATTTAACCTCGTACCTTCGGCTGGTATGCGCGTATGTACATAGAAAGTATCTTTTATATGGCGACTGTTCTTTTCCGTGATGTGTACATTTTGTTTATAAAACCTTTGTAATTGTGTTTAATTGTGTATATATTACGATGCGCAATGAGAACGCTATGAAGAATTATTGAATCAATTGTGAAAGACAATCGTATTAAATATTACGCATTTATTAACTCAGTATTAAGCATGACAGTAAGATAACCTCAAAGTTTATTTATTTGTTAATTACTTTTCCTCGATAGATAAAATCATGAAACAAAATTATAGTAATATTTCGAAGTTATCCTATAATTCTTCTATTTTCTATCATTTTTATTGATGGAAGCAATTTCAAATGGATAATGAGTGATTCCGATGATACGGATGTCCTACTCCTAATCCCACCCGATCTTTTCCTCGTACCGTCATCTTCGGACTCCGATATCAGCGTAAATAGCTCCAAAAGAATAAACAGCACTTCTGGAAGAATCGGAGTTATCTCGGAGCTTGTCGAGCATATGCAAACCTTAGAAAGTAGAATCTCAGCTATCGAATCGAAAGACAACAGCTTGGATGGAAATTTGTTGAACAGCTCTTTGGATTCGTACAATCAATCCATTCTATGTAGTAAACGTGGACATACGTTACCTAGAAGTAAATTGTCCGTAAGTCGAGCCCTCAGTTTACAAATTACACCCGTAAAGCCTTGTAAATCCTCTTCGGTTCCGTCAACTCCCATTGGGTATTCACCGTCGAACCGTACTAATAAGAGCGACGAAAGAGTGGGCCATTATTTGCCTATGGTTGGTGACACTAACACGAGCAATACTAATACGCATACTTACAATAAGCATGATGTCTTAACGTCTCGATCCGATCTTTCCATGGTGCCATCTGCTTTTCATGGTCAGGGAACCCTGCATGCGACCGATTCTTATCCTCTAAAAGAATCTTATCTGTCTCTACCAAATGAAAGTAATTTCTATGATAAATCTTGTGATCGATTGCATTCAGTACCATCTACCTCAAATTTGCATAGCACAGTATCGAGAGAAGATCGCGTGAATTCTACGAGTTTACAAAACATGGAGCTATCGGAGGTCAATGAATTAATTCAGCAAATGGAGGCTACTGAATTACAGTTGTCTAAAAAGATTAACGGTACTTCTTACCGATATCTTCAAGAGCAAACAGATTCGCTTTTGTGTAAGCAGGGTGCGAATAAAAGAAAAGACTCTCAAGTACATATTAACGAACAACATTGTGAGATATTGTCGTCTGGAATTTATCAACAAGGAGGTTCAAATGTATTTCCTGACACTTTTGTACCGAATAATTCGTTTCAATTAGGAGATGTACAGAAAATAGCTTTGGATATAAAATCTTGGGAACAGAACATTTGTCAAACGATACCTAAAAATGAATACAAATTGCAATGCATGGAAGTCGAAAAATCTAGAGATATTTCTCCTGAAATAAATGTTACTAAAAAAACTGACGTAAAAGGAGCCGATACGGGAGCTCCTCAAAGTATATTAAGTATCGACGAAGTTAATAAAGTAAGCACTAATTCTCCACAAATTCCATCGAAACCTGTCCTTGGACATTTAGAGATTGTGCCGCCTATTAATGAACATAAAAAGTTTATTATCACTACGCCAATAAAGAATTCAGAAGTATTAACCGAAGCAAAAGCGACGTCTCAATATACAAATAATTTACAAGATGGTAGCAGAAATAATTGCGAAATACTATCGTTTAGGAGCACGGCTAATGTCTCCACTAATACAGAACCGCATTTCAGGTACTTTTCGTGCGTGACCGTAATGTATAGTAATATATCAATATCTTTGTTAATTGTAATACTAATTTGTATTGGTATGTATATTACTGTATAGGCCTCAAAAGCTTCTGTCATTATCGGATTTTTGGGATGTTAATACGAACAAATCACAAGAGGAAATATTCAGGATTAAACTAGAGGAAGAGAAATTTCGTAGAGAGGTATTATATAACTCGCGATTATAGCAATCGATTTTATTACATTAGGACAATTTACAACAATTTACGATACTGAATTTTAACTTATTTTTACTTCTATTAGCACTGTGAACATTTAATCCAAGAGTTACAGAAGCGATTATTGGAACAACAAGAAAAGTTGGCTGTGGCTCTCAGACTGGACAATGAGAAAAATGTCTTCATTTCACAGTTTCACAATGCTTGGTCTAAATTAAAACAATTTATTCAGCTACTCGAAACAGAACATCAAGATATGCAATCCAATCTCAAAAATGTCAATGAAAAGCATCAATCTGAAATTACAGAATTGCAATCACAACTGAAACGATACGAAGGTGAATTATCGAAAGCTTTAGATCTCGCAGCAGGATATAAGGAAAAAAGCGATTGTATGATGATAGAAAGAATTAATTTCTTAAAAGATCATGCCGATGAATTGGAAAATTATAAATCTTTGGTTCAAGAAGCAGAAGGTAGATACGAACAAATGAAAGGAGAATATTGCAAACTATCGGAAAAGAATCAAGAAAGTGAGGAAACTTTGAAGACTGTTCAACTAGACCTGAATAAAGAACGTTGCAAGGGCGGGGAAATAAGAAGCGAGATGAATATTATTCACAAAGCTTTAGATGCTTGCGAAGCTGAGTTAACTGTTCTTAGACAAGAAAAGGAAAGTTTACAACTTAAACTAAAAGAAGAAATTAATAGAAATACGATTTTGGAGCAAAAAAATTCTATGCTACTTACGTCACTCGATGACGCGAAAATTGCAGAGGTAGAATTTCAAACGCTATGTGTTTTTCTTTGTACCTACTTTAAAGACATTTAATTATTTTCGCATTAATAATAATACTTTAAGCAGTATATTCAACATATTATGTTATAGAAATTAGTGAAGGATGAACTTAAATCTACAGAGGAGCAGAAAGCTAAAATTAAAGGCGAATTGCAAGAAGTGTATCAACAACAAGTCGATGAAGTCGTGAAAACTAAATTACGGGAATTTCAAACCCAATTAGATGCTGCTGAAGTAGAATTTTTAGAAGAACTGAAAACTAGACAGCAAGTTATAGCTGAGTGTGCAGCTAGAAAGATCAAGGATGTTATCGACAAGTTCGTGAGCAAAATTATGTTACATCGTGTAATGGAAAATATTATTATTATAAACATTTAAAATACTAAGTTGATAAAATTATTTCTAGGCATCGATTAGAGATCAATTTAATCGAAGAGAAACATAAAGAAGAAAAACGTTTGTGTAAATTGCAATTGGCTCAAGCTGTACAAAAGTCGTCTATATTAGAAATGCAATTAAAATCACAACACGCTAATAAATCCCAATTAGCGGAACAATTACATTCCGTGATGCAAAAACAGTGGCAACAAGCTTTATACATTATATCTGGTAATTTTATATAAAATAATCCATATCTTTTAATCTCTGGGCAGATTTGGAAATCAAGATCCTTTGTTGATACATTTTCAGGTGGTAATTTGGAAAACTTGACACCTTTACAAAGGATTAATGCTGAAAAGTTATTTGATAATAAAGGTCCTAAGAAGTCAATTTCAAACTCTTATTTTAAAAGCTCACAAGAACCGATGAAACTCGCATCACTATCTTCGGAAACACAAATGTTTCAAGATGATTATTCGCGTCATAGTTATAATGAAAATATAAGTATGGTAAATCTGATGGAAGAAACACCATTAACTTCTAGAAAAGGATCGAAAGAAGATTTACGGAAATATATAAAATTGGTAATTTACAATTTAACTATAAAATAAGTATCAATGGAAAATAGAAAAAAATATTTCATGGTGTTATTAATAGATTCCAGAAATGCTACAGTCAAAAGAATGTCGTGAAAATGTATCGAGTCCCACGTCAGAGTCCAGAGAAGTTCCAAGAAAACACTATGTAAAGAGAGAATTAAGTATAATGAGCGAAGATAGTGCCTCGTGGCAACCTGTTTCGGAGGTAAATTAAACACTTTGTAAAATAAATGTTAAAATAAGTAGTTGATTTTTACAGGTCTTTGATCATATAAATTATTTCTTAGGGTTCCACACACGATTGTAGCGAATATATTCCTGTAGCCGAAACTGTTACCACTAAAATGGAACAGCAGAAAAGTAAACCCCCTTGGAAATGACGCACAGTTTATAGTAATACGATTAATAATGAAGGTATCGATGAAGTCGATCATGCAAGATTTATTCTGTCACAATGTACTTAAGTAGAATTAATTGGAATCTTTTTATACAATTATTTTCAATATACATTCCATATTACATAAGAAGATTTAATAAAAATAGTTTTTTATGCGGTTACATTATCATGTTATATAAAAATATATATATAAATATTAACAAATATATATTTGTGATATCCATCTTTTCTTCTTTGAAGTCCATTTCCTCAACCGTTCAACATCAATTTTACAAAGGTAAGTACTTTTGTTATATTTTCGAATTAAGAAAGTATCCGTGGTCATTTTATGCTCATGCAACTTTAAAATATTAAATTTATAGAATTGTAAGCATGAAAAACTTTAAATGAATTGAAATTTATTTTATTAATATATATTTTTTATTTTTAATATAAATCAAGAAAACACACCTAATATTTTACTGTTATTTTGTTCCACAACACATTATATTGTAGTCACGAAGAAAGTGATTTCATTAATGTCTTTATGGCGAAACGTAGGGAGGAAAAGGATGCTGGATACAGTGATAACAAATTGATAAATTCAGAAATTATCACGAACATTTAGGACCAATTCCATGTTTATGTTTTAAGTGAATTTGATATCGTGCATTATAATTACGCTTTACGTTTTTATTTAATAATTATAGATTCTTTACAATTAACGGGAATGGTTGTATTCGTCACACAGTGAATAGAAGAAACATTCATTTAAGTGGCATCGCGTAGACGATTACGTATATTCCATAATCGCACATTAGTCATTGTTGTCGAGGTCAAGGTATGAAAAAACATTTGCCTTTTGATAAATCGAATCCATTTAAACTTCGAATTTTTCCTTATTATTAATTCCGTATTGTTTTCCTTAATAGAAGCTAGATATATGTCCGCTCGGTCGTGAAAAATAAAGTCGCACGTAACCACGTCAAACACGTTCCTCTTAGGCGATCTGATAAATATCCTACAATTATTCAAGAACGGCTATTGAATAACTTATCGATGGAGCTTCATGAATAATTATAGACACTACATCATCATACTCCAAAATGGTATCTTTCCGGTTTTGAGACTTTACATGCTCGTGACCACACGAATTTAAGAAAGACGTACAACATTGTTAATAATTTCTAAGTTGACAATATTATCGTTATCGTAGAATCGTCAATAGTTTTATGTTAGTTTTATAACATTTAAATAAATTCCTAAACGTTATTTCAATAAAATTATCATACTGCTCCAAATGTATAAAGTTGATGTATCAAACATTGAAACCTGTAAGTATTCGTGACGCCGAGGAGATGCTGCAGGAACAGCAAGTTAGGCGAATGAAAGAAAGATCACCAACACAGTCGTTTGGTTCCCCTCCTTGGTAGTACGGCGATCACGCCTACGGAATCCTGGACTAGGCTGGCGCCAGTTATGAGGATTCTACGTGCGACGTGCAGAACAAGTTGCCGATTGAAAACGAAAGAGCAGGAAGAATGCAAAGGGAGGAACGTGATAGTGGCCACCCCCTCTTCGTGTAGATAGTAGGTAGAGTAGTCATGAGCTCGTTCGTTCTTCTTGCTCGTTCGTGGCCTTCAGTCAGTGAGTTGAATCCCGGCAGTGAAGAAGGGCCGTCGCCCTGGCAGTTTCGTGGCTCGAGCGAATGAACTTAAATGCACGACGAGAATGCATTCCGAAACAAGATGTTCGGAATTCTATTCGCTGATAATAGTTCTACTCGTTAGCTCGTTGGTGGGCTGCATCGGTAACGATTGGAAAAGACGGGAGGATAAAACGAAGTGCCCAAAAGTAAAGGGTATACGAAACTTCGATATCTCGGAGGTATTTTATTATTTACTTCGCTTGGAACAAAGCTTTACAAAGAACGCCTACGCGAACTACATTTTTTAATATATTTTGTACTTTTGGAGAACTATTAATCCTTTTGATAGAAATTTCGTACAATGTCTTTATTTGCGTACTAAATAGCATTCGCTGTTTAGTATTTTTAATATTGAAATTACACATTGCATTCAGGAAGAGATGTTGATTTGTTTCTATGTTCGTTTAACATTTCAATATTCTTGTCAATTATTTGGAAACTATTAATTTAGCTGAAGGAAACGCTCGAAAAGTAATAGTAAAATATTTCACATCCGTTTGATTACACGCGTATAAATTCCATTGAACGAGATTAGATACGCTATATTTCTCTTACAAAAGCAATCCTTCAAAGAACACTGTATTTTTAGTCGTATTTTTCATAATATTTTATGCGCGAATATTAAAAATAACGATACGTGAGGATCTTTCTGACCTTTCTTTCAAACGATACTACCAGCAAAATTATTTTTAGACGGTACTTAAAGGAAGACTATTTTGGACATATATTCGGAATTGTATACACGAAACTTATAGCAGATGACATTTAATCGCATGTCTACGATGATCGAAATTTTATTTATTATTGATAAATCGTATGCGTACCGATTTATAACGTTTCAAAATGAAAACATCGGTAATCAAAATGGCTTTATTTCACGTACAATTTATTGTGATTTTAATCCTTTTAAAATCGTGAGAATGCGACAAATGTAGAAATATCATCTATGCTAGCCTTGTGACACTTCCACAGCTATAATCAAGGGACCTCATCTACGATAACCCTAAACTTCTACAGCTATCGTAGTTATGATATAAAAAAGTATATGTCAGTACATTAAGTATGAGTGTTAAAGAATATTATCGAGCTAAATAGAGTAAGATCAATTTATAGTTCCACCAGAGAAATTTAGAGCGCTAAAAATACCTTGCCGCTTCTTTGATTTAAGGTCAAGAAAATATAACGAAGTACTTTTAATCTTATTCGAAGTAATTTGCTTTAGAATATCTTGAAAATTATAAGTATAGGCAAATATCGATGAAGATGCCTTTGTAAGTTATGTGATAGGAAAATTTAACGGTAACGTAAATTTACCAATTCTTGCCAAAAATGTGTACGATCATATGTATCAATAATAATCGATTAATATGGTATCGTTACTTCCATTGGGCGAAAGAAATTTTAACTGGTTAAATACAATCTACTAATTTCTTCCGCATGACCCGAACACCGTGCGTATCAATTAGCATATTAACACGAAGAAAATGAGTAAGACGCACGATTGGTTGGAACGATTTCTGACACACTATCTCCATAGATATCATGATATATTGATTTTTCCGATACATTTACAGTTCCTTGGATCATGGTATATAGTACAGTACTATGCCAGTTCCGAAGAAGCTCTTGCATATAGATGTATGAGAGCTGAGCTTTCTGTTTCTTCGGAAAGTGAAGAAGTTACTATGAATTTCACGTACAGTTTCACCGACGATCCGATAAATGAACAACTTGTCGGTAATATTACCTGGAAAATTCCTTCTCCCGACCTTCCAGCCCATTGGATTCACGCAGAGTATCCATGTAAGGGAATATTCTTTTTATGAAAGTACAGTTAGCGATTCGACAGGATACATTTTATCGATAAAGCAGTGATCGTGCGAACTAAATATAGCCGAGTGAGATAAGTTTGTTTAAAAAGTGCACATAAATATATGTTTCACGCAATGCTATCCCAGATACATATTTCGAATATTTTGTAGACGAAGGCGTATATAATACGTATGTTTTGGATTCGGATTATAAATCATGGGCATTACTGATGCATTGTGCTGAAAAGGACAAAAGTCCTCGATACTTATCTAGTTTTATTATGAGTCGTGAATCCAATTTAGGTATTAATGTAATTTCCTACCTTCGAGAAAAGCTACCTCGGTAAGTAATGAAGAAACATCGTACTGTTATGAAATGTAATGTCATTTATAAAGTTTGAAATGTTTCATCAAATTTATAAATATATATAAATATCAGATATATAATAATTTATTTAATTTTGCTACAGATACGACATCGATCTGGACTATATGTTTCCTATGGAGCAAAAGAATTGTAATCAATCGGATATTCCGCAAACCGATCTGGCAATATTACCCATGGCAAATCCTAAGAGAAACAACAATGGAAGAAGACATCCACTCAGAAGAAAACACAGACGAATTTAAACGGATTCGTAGAAACATAAACAAATTTATAGAGTACTTATATTTTGAGATTGTATTAACGCGTCTCGACTTTTTTATACTTACCATATTATCGCATATTACGCGATCGATATAATAGAGCTGCAATAAAATAATTGAATATAACGATGTTAGAAAAATATCAAGATTATATAATCTTGTATATGAGAGAACAAAGAAAGTAATATTATACTCGTTAAGTATATCGATAGATCTATTAATACTTATAATTTATACACTTACCGTAAGTAGTAAAATTGTCTCTCGATGAGTACGAATCATAGACGAATAAGATTCTTTTCTAAGTATTTCATTGCAGAAATACTTATCGAAGAAAATTTAATCATAACTATTCGATAATATAAAAATCGATAAATGAAATATCGAGAGGCAATCTTAGAAATATTTCCATCGTAAGATTATAAATCCGTCGCGTTACAGATATGTTAAACTATAAGGATTGGAAGATATTAAAAGAGGTTCATTACTTTGGGCTAGTTTTATTAATTCAATTAACAACGTGTTATAATACTCTTCGTCTCTTCCTCTTATTTATAATTACATAATTGTAATGAACTGTTATTGTTTTCTTTAGACCCGTCGTCTTTCAACATCTTAGCAGAATTCATCCAAATTCACGGACGCACACTTGCAGAAGCACATAGGATCATCACGATCATCATCATGATTAATCGTTATAATAACAGTCGTCGTTAGATTATCACTCAACGCACCTAGTATTTAATTAATGGATATGGCAGCTACAACTTATAAGAAATATTACAAAATCTCTTATGATTCGTTCTCCTTGCGTTCTGACAATTTCATACATACAAGACGGTCATACCGACGGGCTATCCGCTAACTTTTACGCGACGATTCTTGTCACTTAACGATTTCAGACTTTACTTCGTGAAAACGGGATCTGTTTAAAACATCTTCGATTTCCTCACGCGTCCTACTTAAAAAGTTAAGATGAAGCTCCTTTCCTTCTCAAGCGACACCAAAATACCTGAGCATAGGATTTCGTTTAAATAAACGTATGCGCGCTTAGAAATCGCTACGTAGACGGTATAGGAAGAACGTAGGTAAGAACGAGCGTATGTGCGTATGGTTTCGAGATCATTATACAAGTTGAGCCGTTACGACGGTCGAAGCACATCAAACACGTTCCAAACAGAGCCACATCGGTGCCGATTACAAATGTTGTCACGGATGCAACACGTCACACCATGCCCGCACGTGCACGCATTCACGCCGTCGTTCTACGGGCTGCATATGCAAATTTCCTATTAGTCTTCTAGTAATTCAGTATTAATTAGTTACACAATTAATTCATTTATTCACTTGTAATTAATTAATTACCTAATCGTTAAATCTGTATCTTGTGATTTTACGCGCGCGCGCGCGTGTCTCTGTGTGAAGTGTAAGTGTTTTCGTGAGCGTGTACGTAGTATTATTTCATATAGCTGGTAGACTATCTATTTACTTGAGTTTACGTTTTATAAATATCCTATAATAAATCGCGCTTTGTTACTTCGCTTTCGATTTTGCGCTTTGTACGAGGGTGTAACGAGAACCGAGTGATACTATGATTGTTGTGTGTCCGTGTGAGTCGTGTACGTCGCGTTAACTTAATTCTGTAGAACTAGCTTCGCATGGGCGTAAGACGACCTCCGTTGGACCACGTTGACGATCGTGCATTCGTTTAGCCGTTCGTGAACTATTCGGTGACGGTTCAATGGATTCTTACCAATATGTTACGCATTGTTGGTATCGAATGCACGATTAAACTAAAAGGCAATCGTTCGAGCGATGATCGCGATCGACGAACGTTCAGTGAAGAAACGCTCGAAAACTTAGATCGAAAGCGACAGAAACCAATGAAAGAGACACGAAGGGAAAAGTGCGGAGGCACGCAAGTGCACTGACTTGTCGCGGAGTCTGAGACAAGAGGTAAACACACCCGTTAGACATTAGAAGTACTAGACGAAACCAGCGAAGTTATCTACTGCCTAAAATTACTGGTAAGTGATCGATGACCGACAGCTCCGTTTATGGTCGATCTTAACGAACAGACGTTATTTATTGCAATGAAGATATTCGTCTCTCGCTGTCGTGCCTCTCTTAACTAGCTCATTTTTTTTGGTGTTTAAATATTTAAGAAAGAATACGATAAGATGCAGTTACATGTTACGAATAGCCGATTGACGGGTTTCGGTACCGATAACAATATAAACGTAGTCGCTCGGCCGACATTCGCAAACTGTTGTCATCTTCGATTGTTGCTACGTTCCATTCGTAAGATCGCACTGTTCTACATTCTTTGGTACCCGTATCGGTCCTCGTACAGACATTCACGATTATTTAGGACTGTCGAAGCAACGATAAATTCGTATTTGCGCGTCGATATTGCGCGAGGAATGTAACAAAAATGCTAATGTACGAGCGAAAGGAAGCGAGTGAAGGAGTGCGAAAAGAAACCAATTAAGCAACTAAGGATAGGAAGGAGGGAGGGAGAGAGAGAGAGAGAGAGAGAGAGAGAGAATGATGGTAAAGAAAGAACAAGTGAAAAAAGAACGAAGATAAAAGCGATAGTTACACTAAATTCGAGGAAAAAGTATTGCTCTATGAGCGTGGAAAATAATAAAAACGAGTTTGATTGGCTTTGATTCATTTTTCGTAGTATCTCGAGAAAGATTTGCCGCTTCGCGAAGGATCAATCGTGCAATGATATTAATTCGCTCATCCGTTATTAATTTCGATGCTATTCGAATTTTGATTTGATGCGAGAGAGGAAACTGCTACGAGCGTAATGTCTTCGATAATGACGTTAAATACGATCCTCGCTTGTGCATCGAAACGAGTTGAACACCCGAATAACCCACCTCCGATTTAATAGCAATACCGATCGAGCAATAATGAAAAAAAAGGTTGACGAATATACGATCAAAGTCGCACACTCGAGTCGATCGTTCACCGTTGCTTCGTCGGTGACACGACGATGAGTTTTGCTCGTTCCTTCGCTCGGTTGGTCTGACGTACATGTACGTCCACGGGACTGGTCCAATTCCAGCCATCATCTCTTTTGGGCACTCGGTCTTTTTAAGGGAGGGGTGAAACGCTGGTACGCGGGAGATTACCGATGAGTCCAAGCGATTTCGATTGAATCGATCGTTCGTTGAATCACAATTCTGGCGATCATTGTTTTACTCTGGAGGAGCCGTTACAATCTGCACTGCCGATCCGACGAGTTGGAGATGTCCGTTGTCAGTATACCCAGGAAACTGGTACCCACTGAGGTGTCGTATGGACACGCTCGATCGCCGCTTCCAATTGAGCGATCGTCTCTTCGATGTCGTTGTTCACGATGGTCAGGTCGAAGAAGTGGCCGTACGCCTGCTTCAACATATCCGATTCTTGCGCAAGCCGTTTCAAACTACCGTCGTACTGAAAACCAACGAAATATAAGTTGACGCAACTGTCGCTTTGATTATCCGTGGAATAATTGATTATTGGATGTGCGAAAACTGCCACGGGCCGATTTGTCGGCCCAACTTTTTTAATTTTTTTTATTAAGGAATAAAGTAATTTTGTAAGGAATATTACTTCGTCTCTGAAATCAATTGAATTTCTGAATTCAAAGCTGAAATCTTGCGAACTACCTGAAAATAGCCTTGACAGGCTTCGCACATCCCACCCAAATTGGGCTGGCAGTAAAAGGATTAAGGACACTTACGTCAGTGATATTTTGAAGTACCGGCGCAGCGATGAATACTACGTAAGGTGCGAATTCGGCTGTTCGTAGAACCTTCAGTGCTTGTGGCTCCACATCGAGTATCGCCATTCTGCCTTCTTCGTGAATCTTGCGAATCGTTTCGAGTTTTGTTCCATACATCGCATTCTCGTGAGTACCTAATTGCATCATATCGATCGTTACGTCGTTAAGTATCGATTACAATTACAATGCGATTACAATCGATCATCCAAATTATAATTTACCATATTCGAGATATTCGTTAGCAGCTATGTCGGTAATCATTTCATCGTGAGATACGAAATAGTAATTGCGCCCGTTTTCTTCGTCGGCTCGCGCAGGCCTCGTTGTATCTGAAAGAAAAATGTATTATCTTCTTACTTATGATCGATTCTTGATATTTTATTTCTTAATGATCTTTATATATAGTGGCGAATACTCACGTGGAATTGGATAGGCATATTTGTCTGCATGCCTTGCGATAATTGTATTTTTGATGTGTCGACGACCCACACCGTGCGCTCCCAATAATACTAGAGTTTTGCGTTGAAAAGCAGAATCTACCAAACATTTGACATAATGCATGATCTTTAAATATTACATCGCAAATATCTTCATTTTCAATCAATCATGGATTTACATTTATTTATATCTATAATTTACATGCAATTTCAAACTGTCGCTCTAAATTTAACACTTCTTCGATTATCAATTATTGAAAAGTATTAATTTAGTAAATAAAAGATATATTTACAAGGAAGTTTAACGACCTCTTCGTAGGTAACCAGATCCAGCTGGTCGAATACCGCGTTGTGCTTTGCAAGATATTTATCCTTATATTGTTTCTTTTTTCGAGCGAATATTGAACAGTTTACTGAAAACAAAAGGTTAATGTTAATTTCGAGAAAGCATTGCTGAGATATTTTTGTTCGTTATTACTTTTGACACGATGGTGTTGTTAGCCTGTTAGGGACAGAAGCTTTGTTCGTGGGCGTACATACTTACCGCTCTATTTCATACATATTATAATATATAGTAGAAGATGTATAAACATCATTAAAATTACAATTCCTATCTTAATCGTTATGTCAAAAATGGTAAAAAACAACGTTTATTATAAATATTGATAATTATTAGACCGTGCAAACAAATATTTCATAAGCTACTTCTATGTAGTAATTGCATTCTTATCTACATTGTCAGTGGTGATAGTGATAGTACAATAATTACGATAACTGTAGTAGTAAAACAGTATCAGTAATATTAATTAATAGTACAACAATTGTAATAATAATAACGTAGTGCAAACACATAAATATAACGCAATATATAATATATAACATAAAGGGCCACATATTTTTTTCGATAATGTATTCGTACAACTGCGACTTTAAGTATTATTTGCATAATACTGCAACTTCATTAGAATATATATTCATAGAAGAGATTATAGTTAATTTTAGAGAAATTAATCATAGGAAAATACACTTTTCACTTATAATAAAATAATTAATTCAATTAGCAAATTCAAAGAAGCCATAACAAGGAGGCTGGGATTTTTAGTGAGAGGCGTGTTCCAGCAGGTCACAATGTGAACAGTTAAGATTATTTCAATATCTTCTGTATAAAATTTTAAAAAGAAAGGTTATAATTGTGCTGTAATAGTCGGTTTAGAAGACAAATCGTACAGAATAAACATAAATGATGAAGTGCATGAAACATTTCACAACAGCATGCATTTTTTATATTTCACATTTCGACAAAAATCTATTTTAGTAAAATATCTAAGTGCGGTTAAAATACGTAGTATAGAAGCTTTCTATTTTTGTAAATAACGATGCAATTCTTTTCACATAAGCGCTGGGGTAAAAGATCGTACAAATAAGATATAAGCGCAAACTTTTTCTTTATGGCTTATATTGCATCTTGCAGGCATGTTTTTGCTTGAAAAAAAATGTATGTATGTTAGTATTTTGGTATATTATGTATGCTGTATATAGATACTTGATTGTAAATTTTAAACGTTTATATTATACAACTTATTACTATAATACCGATTAGCTATGTATAACAATGTTAAACACATTAAGTTAATTATTTGATAGAAAAATATTATCAGTTCGTATCAATAGTATCTTATATTTTCTAACATCTCCGTCACAGTACCCAACAACTAAATATGCAATATTTATTTAAATAAATAAATTTTATCCGATATCAAAGTAACTACACAACTAATAATGATACCGACGAATACGTTCTTCTTTTGCGGCAGTAAAGTGAGGGAAAATAAATAAAATGAAACAAATATGATTAATATCGATAAAATTAATCAATACTTTTTGTCGTAGTGGAACCTCTTTCTATCTTTACTATCATGTCTGATTATAAATGTATAAGGTCAATTAAAATCTAAAATATAGGTCTTATGTTTAAAAGATAGAGTTACATATTATGAAAATGTTTGTATATTATTTGTCGGAAGGAGAATATTTTGTAATTTCAGACGGCTCTTGAAATATTGCGTGTGTTGGAAGCATGGAACGAGTGTTCTGTACTTCATGCGTCTACGCGATCCTACATGACTCTACGCGTATCTACTTGAAGGCAGAGTCGTACCTGTCGAGCCGTCGCAGCCTTCGGTGTGAGAAGAACATCCCCCTTCTCCTTCAGCATCTATCCCACACAAGATAAAACAACAGGTATATCAAAGAGGCTCTTTGTGATCGGACTATCTCTCTCACACTCTCTCTCCCCCTCTCTTTCCTTCTATTTTCTTGCGTTTTAATTATCTTAAAAATCGTTGCTCAAAATCATTACATCCATTTTCGTAGCATCTAGTTTTACGTGATCAATATAATCACGATGTTGTTACATACGATTAATATTTCATCGATGGAAAACATTCTCGACTATTCAATTTCAAGATTAGCTCCACTACTAACGCTTTTCGAATTGCTTTCAAACGTATTATAAAATTGCATAAGCGAAACATTTAATGATGGAAATGCTCCAATTTCCATTAAGTAACAATGTTGCAAGTGACAAATTTCTACCCTGTCAAATCTTTTAAATATTAGTATAGGATTATTCTATAGACCTTACGATTTCGTAAAGGCATACATTTTTATAGCAAAGTTATAGAAAATGTACATTAAGTTGATGATACTCCACAGGCGATTTCAAAACTGCTTGAATTCAACCATTACTTCAAAACGAATACACAAAATGCTAACATTCGAAGGTTATTTTGTAAAGTGAAGTCGATATGTGCATAATACGAAGTACATATCGTGAAAATTGATAATTGCCTCTCTTTCTCTCCCATTGCACCATTATAAATAAATACGATCTTGGCTACAGTAACATAAATTGGAGTCGATCCTTAAGAGTTTAATTTACAACCTCGCTATATTATGGCTCTTACTATACAAAGTCAATCAAATACGGATAAAACTGGTATTAATATTGGGGGATAGAAGGTAAAGACGAAGGAGAAAAGAAAGAAATTATGGATATCGGAGACAATAAATGCACAGCAAAACTGTAATTCTCTTCATTTAGTTGGACGAAGAGAAATTTTACTCGCTATATCAAACGTTATATAGTTTCTGTTATTTTATATATGCCAATTTTACGCGATAAAACACAAACATACATTGACCAATTGCATGCTTCATCGCGAATCTACTCACAAAGAACACATTTACATAACATTATACTTATATCCATGCCTGATGTCATTTTTTATGATAATGTTCTCATGAAGATCGATAGGGAGTTGAACCTTGATCGAAAGGGAATAGACCAACTATGATCCAAAGGAATATAGATGACGAATAGTTAAGAAACTGTAAACTATACACCGAAACTAGATTTTGAAGTTACTTCGATCTTTCGAATTGAAATAAAAATGAAATACTCTTCTGCGATCTGCTGGAACCTATAAATTACCCTATGTACATATCTATTAATACAATCATTAATTTTTTCTTCGAGCGTGAGGAGTACTGTCACGATTTCCCACAGTTGGCATAACAGAATACGTTACACGTTCGCTTTACTGAAATGAAATATTTGTTTAATTTGGACCGATGAATTATCCGCTACTGCGATGCAGACACACGATAGTTGATTGATTAACGTTCCCTACAGTATAGCTTATTTGTAAAATATATTTCAAGCATTGACCATAATGTCCACATTACACAGCTAAAGTTTGAATTGCATCGGCAATTAAAGAGGAGATATACGAATCAGTTATTGATTACTCAATTCAAGCGAATCAAGTGTAAGCGATTGATGTCAACGAAGGAGAAAAGAATTTACCTTGTTCTTGCTTGTTCTTTTCCATCGCCATGCAAGCAATACGCCATTCCTGAAGTTCAGGCGAAGGTATCAAACCCGCGGAACCAGCCGCGTTGTCCTTTCGGGCCTGCCACCAATGATGATCGTCCTTACTTATAATCTGTAGAATGTCGCCGGTCTTAAAGGCGATCCCGGCTTGCGCGCATGGTATTAGCTCGTCTTCCACAGGATTATAGTCGAATTGTGCGCGAACGAATATCTGCAGATAGAACAAGGTATTACAATACGTCCAAAACTTTTCCTTTTCCTATCTAATCAAATAAAACTAGTAACCTTGCTTGAGATTGGTGAAGTACGACGAAATTGACACTTTTTAAATCATGCATGATGTACGATAAAATGGTAATATGGTTTTCATAGTTAGGAATATTACGAAACATTACGGATCCTAGTAAGAAAGAACGTAAACGTTAGAAAATATCGATACAAAATTTAAATACAAATAAAATACTTTAAATTACGTTTGATTTACCATAGGATCTATAACGTAGTTGATTCTCTTATTGTTTCGTTTTCATGTTGTGTCTGTGTGAGTGCATGTGTTGTCTTAGTGAATAGCAATAATGTCGAAGAAAAACTTTTCGTTACGTTTAAATTTGATTATTAATAATGGAATAATACACTTTTAACTTCCTTAATTTCACGGATCTCAAAGAAGATTACTTATATCGATTGGATTAATAAGATATTGTATTAACAGAGCATTCGTTCGGACTGCAGACTGTGAGCAGAAGTTCGTTCTTCGAACGTGTCGATCGCTGATAGATCTACCAATTATTGCTAAACTATACATTGCAAAACGTATCTAAGTATCACAAACGAAGCAATGAGAATGACGAACGGAAGCGTTGGCGGAAATCTCTGCAAATGATTAGAAAAAATGTTACATTCAACGAATAACAGTAAACGCATCATCAGTTTCGCAGGAAGCGTAGAATTTATGCTACTTTTACGAATCACAAAATTGAAACGTCACCTCGAAATAATCAACGATCGACTCGTGGCTTGATGTTCGTTATTTCAATTAAAATTAACGGAGTTGAGACAAATGAAGTTAATCTTTCAAGTATGACAGTTGGTGCAGTCATCGAATTTTTAGATTTGATGTCGCAATCATAATACTGCAGTTAGTCAATCGGGAAAAATGATTTCATTTTTAGTCGATACGCTTTATGTCATCGATTTGATTCTATGTGTTTATAGTGACACGATGATAGATAAGCTATGCAAGAGATGCGTTAATCGATGTAATTAATTAGCGCAACGATAGGTCTTCTAGCGATGCATATGTACACCAGAATTTTCTTATTACAAGAAGCTGAAGCACTAGTTGCTGCACATGACTTACACAAACACACGTAGGCACGCACACACGCGCACGCGCACACACACAAATGTATTGCTCGATGCAAAAATGCATTTCGGACTCTATTTGACGGTGCGAGTAAAAAACAACATATTGAAAACCATATCAACAATGTATAGTAAAAATGAAAATATTGCCTGATGAGCAATACGTAATGTTGTCGAAATACGATCGCAAAAGGAATGCGACAAATTTGAAGAGGCCACACAATTGTTCTTGAAGTTGGAGGTGTGACGAGGATATGGATTTAAGATCAGTACAAATATTATTACAATTTAATCTCAATGGTAACGGATACGCTTGCAACTTTGCATCGAAGTTATTTATCCGTGATCGATAGTGTCCGTTGCATTTGTACTGACCTTACGTCTATTCTACATGTAACATATTTGTGAAAGGGGATTTTGATAATTCAATGACGTTAGCGCAGTCATCCAGGACCGTCAACGAATACGAGACTCGCACAAAAGACATTGTGTTTCAACCATTGATTAATGACTTGGTTACGAGCGTCGCAGTACGTGCTCGTTCTCGAATGAGAATACTTGCTTTAGGAATGAAATAAGAGCTTTCGTGCTTTTCATCGCTCTAGGCCGCATGCCGTGTGAGGGGCTTTTCCGTACGTGTAACGATACGTATTACTCGCAATGCAAAAAACCTAGAAAATTATGGCGCGCAATGATGGGCAAAAAATCAATAAGGATAGAAGAAAGAGTAGAGACCTACTTTTTTGCAGTTGCGCATGGTGGATGTGTGTATAGGGCTGGATGTATAAGTTGTGTGGTAGGCGGAATATAGATAAAGTTACGCCATATATGTATATATGCATATGCGTGTATATACGCGTATACATATGCATATATACATATGTATGCATGTTTTTAATATATAGTTGGGTATATAGTATATAATAAACGCATAGCTTTCTAACTACAGCAGTCCAATCACACCAGATCAAGTGGCGGTACTTACTAACACTGGTAGAGGCTTAATCCTGAACAACTAGAGTGTTGAGGAAACAGAAAAAAGGAAGATCAGTTAATTAATTTTGTTCAATCGCTTCGCGCGAAAGTCGGGTAATTAGAAATTGTCATCGTTACGAGATAGAAAGAAACAAACTGCACAATCAACGTTGATGAATAACGACTTTTGTCCAAACGCGTCAACGCTTTCGAGATACACGGTGCGTACATTGCTCTGATACATGCAGGTATTAACTAGATTTCCGAACTATCACACGGATGGCCGCGTATGAATCGTACAATGAAAGAAAAAATTATGACCGTCCTTTAAGTCATGTATCAATGACGTCACAAGCGAATATTTTTCTATTCTAAGTCGTTCGAGGCAAATCGAAACCTTCGATCTTGAAACACGTACGGTTTGATGGGAAAATTCAATTTCTCTCAAACGACTAGACACAGCTTACAAGCAGTCGAGGGTCGTTGTATACGCTTTTCGTTCTTTAACATCCTCTCGTATTAACTATTCCTCTCCCCGGGCAATCATTTTATTGCAACGATGCGGCCTCGTTATAAACATCGAATACGAATAATATTTAGAATGGTGTATCTACATTTTTTTCCCAATCGTTCTATATAAATTTATTAACGAAACGTTAGAAATGAAGATTTGTGTGCGTATAACGAACAACGTGACGTCATTATACAAAAATAATGCAATCACCTGAAACAAATTATAAAACTCTCGTAGGATCAGTCTCATGATCGTGACTCGAATATTCGTCACCTTTACGTACTTATCTAAACAAGAAAGGTCCGAGTACTATTATGAAACTGATCTTTAACGAAGTAGAAACATTTTTAATAACGATGCGTCCCGGCCGCACTGTTATAATAAAGTCATCGCTAATACCGTATCCCGTTTTTAGAATAAAATTACAAAAGGATAATGCATGGACGTGATGGTTGAGTTATTTCCGACGTGCATTAAAAATTGCAAACTACATATCAAAAGTATGAATGGATCGATCAAGGAACGTGATACACGATTGTGAACAGCTGAAAGGGACTCAAGGCAAAGGAAAAAGACAATTTCTAGACAGTGATATAGCAGGTACTGCACTATAGACAACTCGTCTGGTGGACTGACTGCTGCTGATGCTGCTGAATCCTCTCGTCGATTTCCATCGGGACTGGACTGTGAGCTCAAGTGCAGGATCAGAAGGGATATTTAACATCCTCCCGTTCCTGCTTATCGAAATAACTTGCAGAGAAAAAGAAACGTGCTACGTTGTACCGAAGTGGTATGTAAACATGTGCCCTCGATTTTTCATAAATATAAATATTTGGAGAATTCTTTCTTTTCTTTCAGGCAAATTTTGAGAATAGATATTGCAATTGAATTGCGATCATTTTTAAGAGATCTCTGTTACTCCAGTATTTAATATCGTACCACTTTAGAGCACGTTTCTTCGTAACAATCGATCGCTGTTTTGTTGCATAATTTTGTGTTTGATACTGCACAGGCCCCAGCTATTGGAATACGGCAATAATTGGATAATGACGATAATGTTATTCACAGGGAACAAGAGGTTGAAGAACACAGAGACATAAAATTTACCTAATTGATCCACGCATACTGCAATAACATTTGTGTGAGGTATCGATGTGAAGTGAATTAAAAGATGGGGTAACGGCACGAAAAGTAAAATACGTCTGGATGCATTTAACCCAAAGATGTGAATGATTTAACGAAATAAATAATACTACTGTCACTTTACACGATAATTTTTCATAATCGCATTGAAGTTTTTCGTACTATGTACTTGCGTTATGATGAAATCGTTATCAATTGGAAATACTTGAGAAAATTGTTGTAACTATGTACATACATAAAATGGTGACGTATCTTTGGAATTATCGAAGTAACAATGGCAATCGCACAACACATAAACGCAACCAACACGGAAATAAATGTCCTTTAGATTGATTCGTACGAGATCACAAATTAAAAGTGACTCGAATAACGTGAGTTACTAGGAAAGACAGGAAAAACAGACAAACAAGATATGTGCGAATGAGTAACGATGCGAGTGGCATGCCAAGTAGGAGAACACCCGGGCGTATATGTGCATCTATATGAGATCGATCGGAATGCATATCGATCGGTGATTTAATTCCTACATTGGGCACAAAGAAGAGGGGCGCGTTGGAGTCACTATGTGACGAAACGTGGTCTTTCTGCTGTTTATGCTTTATTATAATTTCATACAATGCGCTGCCGTAATAATGTTGTTGTTGTTGTTGTTGCTGTTGATAGGGTCGCTGCTTTCGCATATAGGTGTATATATAACAGGGACTTTGCCGTAATGAAGATTTCAGAGCTATAACGCGATTTAATTAATGTGCTTATCATTAACCCTTTCAGCGCCAAGGACTTATCACGGTACGCCCACGATTGAATACTTCTTTATTCCTGAAGCGTACTAAAGCGAAATTATATATTTCCTTTGGAAATACACGAAGCCCGCTACTAATAAAAATGTAACGAATATCTCTAGTGTTATCGAGACTGAAATCGGCGTAAGAGATGATCGAGTAATTAATGGCGGAAAATACGCATGCGTTCGTATACCAATATCGAGTTATATCGAGCTCAACGAACGATTCCATCGAACGCATATGTGGCTTGATAGCGTTAAAAGGGTTAAGGGGGTGCTTTTCTTCTTTAATATACAGGGATTATATAAGTTTCGTTTCATGCTTCATTTTTCAGTTGTTTGGATCTTAATCACACTGACTACGATATACAATGGTTCTATTCTCAACGAGTGAATGTGCGCCTTTTTATTCGTTATCGTAACGACTTCGTGCCGAAAACAATATACTTTATGTAAGGAAAAGAAGCACCGAATCTAATATTTCGTTCGTACAAAATTATTTCGACAAATTTTTTAACGTAATATCGAATATAAAAAGAATTACTATAGTTGGCGGTAAAGTTTTCAAGAAAACATATCGTGTGCATATCTCTAATTAGAGAACGCCTTTATATCGTACACGTAATGAGTGATTCGGTGTAGATATTTTATTTTTGAATTCCATCGGTATGAAAATAAAATAGAAGCAGTATATTCGTTCGAAAAGTTATTCCTATGGGAATTATAAAATTTTGGTCCAATTTACCGTCCTAATTAGACTTAGCTTGTTTTGATGAATTCTTTTGAAAATGTTTCTTAGCGTTGAACCATCGTAGTATTAAAACCCTAATTAATGCATACTTACAATGCGTAGTTTCGCATCATACTGCCGAAATAACATGAAATAATTTTTCAAAGTTATCCAAAAATATATTCAAACGAACGCGAATCTATGAGATTATTACTACATATTATACACAATTCTTAATAAATCTCTGAAAATCTTACAACACTCATAAACCTTCGATACACTGTCGCTTTACAAAATCTAATTCAATCAAGCCATCTATACAAACGTAAATACTATAAGTAAAATATGTACAAAGACAGTACATAATATTAAGCCTTAACCGGTTTCACTCGATCAACATATTACATACATAGGCGCGATCTACAAGGTGCACGAACAAAGAACAGATGTGTATCATACATTAGACAGAAAATAAAAGGATTCTTCGATTTTCAATATTTACAAATAAAGATTGAATGACGCTTATAATTTGAAACGGAACTGCTGCAACTGAACGACATATGGCATTAAATATGGCTATTAACATTCGTTGCTTGTTGCATTTAATAAAACCCGAAACTAAGAAGGTCGATTAACAAAATACGTGTGATAGATAATCAAAATAACAGCTTTATGGATTTTGTTAAAATATTACTTTACGATTGGTCGATTAGAACGTTCCAATTTTCTAATACGAAGAAAATAGAAAAAATATCACTTTGAGCAATCGATGATTTTTTTTACTTACAAACAATTAATTGAACTCCCTGAGAAGACATTAATATGAAGGCCTGAAAAACTTAATCATTATAGAAACACAAAATAAGACAAATTAATCGTTTTGTTGACTCGAATAAAATACTGACAAAAAGGCAATATTATTATATACAATTATCCTCATTGATAACTCACTATTATTACCCTCAACTGCACGTTTACAAGGCTTACAAAGTGAAATGTCGATATCATATATAAGTAGGTTGGAGAAGAAGCTATTGAAATTTCTATTAAAAATTTATCGTCGATGTCGAAAATGCGTGATCTTATGGCGACTAACGCAAAGTGTTGTGTACCTTTTATCCATAATGAGACAAAATGGTATGCAATGGTATTTAGAAAGGGCGAATAATATGTGCAAAATCGAACGAAAAATATCCAACGAACATAGGTCCAAAAATAGGTCTTCTAACTTTAACAAAATTAATTTCTCGACTCACGTTCATCAGACATTTTTCACTCAGTTCTATGCAAACTAATTACTCTTATTATAAAATCTTTGATATTTTCTTCAAACATTTCGCCCATATGATGTCAATGTAATTTACTTACGCAAAAATTAAAGTAATTCTACTAGGAGGCTTTAGCATTATCTACATCAGCCCTGGACAATGTAAATGCGAGTAATCAGGAAATATATTTTTATCGTGTCATTATAATAGTTAATTTCTTTGTTCATTCGCCTCTTTTTAATTCGTTCCGTAACTGAAACAAGCGACACGAGTTACAGTCACGAGAAAGATTAAGAACGTCAACACACTCGAGTGTGTATGTGTCTGTCTGTGAAGAAAGAATATCTTAGGAACCCACGAGTAGGTACGTTGCCCACTGCTGATCTACATAAACGCGATCGAAACCGTGCAGGGAATTACTATCGTATTTAAACTTTTGGTATATCAAATAGCCCATTTTATCATTTTCACAGCATTTTGCGCTTACGCACTCACGAAATTCACGATGCAAAGGACTATCGACAAAAAAGAAAAGCTTTACGTTCGCAAAGATGTCCTTCATGCAGGTGAGGGTATAATGAGGGGTGTAACAAAAGCTTCTTTACGACAAAAAATACGAACAACATTCCAGTACATGTCGAAAGGAAACGATGCATTCCTTACGTATAATACTAAAAAAAAAAAAAATTACTGTCTATCCGTAATTAGATGTGTGAAACAACGTACTAAAATAACAAATAAGGAGGAAGGAAAGAAAATATTATATAATAGATAAGAAGTAGAGAAAATGTGAGAGGAGAGAACGAAAGAGAAAGTGAGAGAAAGAAAGAGAAACCGAGAGAAACAGAAAGTAAAAGAGAAAATTGAATGAAGACGGAGGAGAGAATAAAATAGAAGAACAGTGAAATTTAGAGATAAAGAGAGAAGGGAGAAAAAGAGAAACATGCACGCGCCTTGGACTCGAAAGCGAAGACAAAAGCGTTTTGTTACACCGCTCGAACCGACTTTACGAGAAATATATCGCAGTTTACGCTACCAGTATATAATTACTACCTGCTTATAATAATATTGTCCTATTGTTTAATGTGCAATAATGCATAGTTTTTGGAAAGAAATTATACGATGCAGCTTTGCAGCTGTACAGTCCGTATTGAAAATTAATAATTAGCATTGTATAAAGGCAATAGTAATATTATATTATCGATTTGTTTGAAAATCAGTAGAGAAGTAACACTGGTGCAGTATAAGCATATAAATGTATATGAGCCTTATGCATGTTTGTATATGCTGTTTTGTTTAATTACTTTCTATACATACACGCATGCAAATATATACATGTATGTATATAAACCTAAAATATAGAATAACTGCTTTTTTCACGTATTTTGCATAATATATGACGTCGTCATAGAATTATTATGCTTGTACGAAGTCATCTAATATTATCAAATATGTTTCCTTATATGCTGCAAAACTAGAAAAACTATGTATATAACAAATATTTTCTACGTATATGTTTATGGAAGCTGGTGCATGAGGTGCAGGACAGGGCTCGGATTTGGATATGAGACATTGTCTAATGAGAATAAATGTGCAATAACTATTTTTAATGATTATTTTTGATGGATTTGTCACTTTTTGGTTGGATTTGAAATACCGACTTACGTTATACAACGAAAAAGTACAAGTGACAGTTGAAATTGTGCTCGGTGTGGAAATTCGTATTTACTGACCCGAATGTCCCACTGACCTGGTAGGTGTAATTAATAAAACGAGAACGACATCGGAAAATGCAAACATTGATATAGCACAAAGAAAACGTCGACTATCTCAAACTGTGGCTACTGTTACATGACGCGGCCAATTAAATAACAACGCGTATCGTTATATTACGATGACATAAAAGTAACTTTCAAAAAAAAAGCTTCTGTTACCTTGTCAGCCAGAGCTGTATCCCTTGTCACGTGTTACTTATGAAATATTATTATGAAGTAAAATGATATATATAAATTTATACGAAACGAAAATTCCGATTAAAATACTTTATGTTAAAAGTATCCAGTTGAAAGATAGTTTTCGTAAAGCTAACGGTAATTTATTTTTTAACCAGACAAGTTAATTTATTTCCGTTTATACGTAAAATTTCCCGTAATGCAATGAATTAACAGCGAAATGGTGATTGGTTTGAGTATTTTATCGGGTGTAGATTTTCCGGGAAGTTAGTGAAAACCTTTTACTACAGCAACCTCGTCCGACACTAAATAGTTGATTATATTATAAGCCTAAAGGCAGTAAGCATGTGAATATATACACACATGAATACATATACATGTATTTACATATGTATATATATTTGCATAAACACACACTATGTAATATTATCCATAGTAGGCATGATGTTTAGGTAACGATGTTAATTTATCATAGAAGTATATTTGTCAAACACGGAAGTATCAAGGGTAACCAACGATATAATGAACTCCTCTAAAGTTATAATCAATACCACTAGATGGATCGGATTGCAATTACGGTATTCTAATGTGAAGGTATTTATACTTCAGTGAATGGAGAATGTCTATCAGCCGTCTAAATATAAATTACTGCACATTTATCTATCGTTGTTCATTAATATTGCTTCGGTATTTCATTCTTAATTATAAGTTACGTTTGCTGCGATCACAGTTTATTAGACGTGACAAAAAATAAGAATCATACTTCGTACTTCGATTTTCAAAATTACAACATAGTAATTCCACCTCGACACCCACAATGTTTACGACTCATCGGCTACATTGCTTACGCAATATTATGTCGTTATTTTTTGTATTTTTCGTTTAATATCACGTGAACATTAGATAAACAGTATTTGGGAGAAAAGTTAAAAGAAAGTGTCGAAGACAATGTCTGCAGAAATTTCATGTAAATTGGTTTGAAAAAATTCTTAGTACACCTTATAAATTGGTATCATTTTTTTGTTGAATGGACGGAATGTACTTCCAGATTTTTCTAAATTATTTACTTTTAACATGAAAATAATTTCAACTTGTTTATACTATAACGAGAAATGAGAAGTATATATCATGATAGTATGTTGTTTGGATCGTTCATAAAAATTAATACTTTATATATAAATTTTGACTAATTGGAAATACATGCATTGAAATTTTTATTCGATTGATCAGAGAATCGTAACTTTTAAAGAATCAAAATGTGTTATTTTACGTGAAAAATGAAAAGCGTAATTTAAATTTTTAGACAAAGCATTTTTGCACGCTAAGATAAAATTATAAATCTCAAATATTTACGTTGTCACTTTAAAAAACGAAGCACAAAGTATAGTTAAATGATCAAACAATCATACTTAAAATGAAGTTCCATTATTATTATCTAATAGGTGTCGTCTGAAATTAATCATCTTATATTGTTTAATTGAGAAAAATCACTTATTTTTTCTTTTACCAATACTGATTTCTTGTAATCTGTCTTTTTTCTTTACCGTCTCATTGTTTCGTTTAGAACCACGAAGGAAAGTGAAGAAATAAAGCGGAGATCAAACTTCATTTTAGATAAATTCATGATCGCTGTGCATTCTATGTAATCATTCTTCCCGTGTGCATACATGCATATGCATTGATACGATGTTGATGTTGAAATATTCAAGTCCGAAAATCAAATATATGTGTAACTTTCTAGAATGAAAGACTTTACGATGTTAATTTATACTGTAAGAAGAAATTCAATTCATGAATCAAAGTACTTACTAAATATATATTTTTATTAAAGAAGCACCATATAATTTAACTGATTTATCGTCAATTTTCTTCTAATACAGAATTGTACTAATGTAGTATTTGAATAGTGTTATTTTCCAAAGATGACTTTCTTCGTTCTAAAAATGTTCCTTTATTCTGGCAGGGATGATCAAACCACGCCAAGCAAATTACGTTCGTATCATCAAATGCTCGTCAAGTCAACGTAACAAATTATAACATGTTACTTATATTTAAAGAACTTTATAAACTGTATACGTTTCCAATTTCAACTTAATGGAAATGTAAACACTTTTTTTTAACACAATCGTATGTTATCCTAGCTTCATATTTTCATTTAACTTCGACAAGTTAATGTAATATTTAAAAAATTTCGAACGAAGTCTCAATAAAGTTTCGTTAAAACATCGATACTGTCTATCTAAGCACAGCGAATAGAGGAGAGACAAACATTTTAAAAATTGCAAAATACTAATTGCAAGCCACTAGCGTACATTAGAAAGATACGGTTATAGGTATATATAGTCGTCATTATAACTTCGCAATGTGCTACACTACCAAGCTCGTCTTCTAGTTCCATCTTGTAACTACGCAATAAAGTTATATAAGGGTAAGCTCCGTACTAAGATTCTAACATTAAACCTACAATAACTTTGCTAAGCTATGAACTGGACATAAGGTTCTTAAATGTTCAGGTACTGACGTAAATAATGACTCACGACGAATTACACTATATCTACATTTTTTCTAACTATTAAGTAATATCTTAGTAATTTTATCATCCCCTGTAGCTTCTAACGTTGATAATTACTTCATATTTAGCTTGTAACTCGTATGGTAGAGATAAGACTACGGTACTAGACAAATGTTAGCTACGTAGTAGAATATATCATCAATTTGACTATTCATTTTTTGTTACTGTATTGTATTTATTTCTTTGATATTAGCTTATGAATGTTATTCGCGTAATTATTCCTAAAGATTCAACCATTCTTTCGCTTAAATATTCTTAAAATTTACGTAAAATTTGCATAAAATCTAGTGCATAAAGATATCGCAATTGTAATGCATGCAATGCCAGATTATAAATGATTGAAAACGCGATCAAGACATGCAAATTATTAGACGATGAGTATTCCTGGTTCCATGTTTCAGTAGTAATATTAAGTATCCTCAATTCTTTTACTCGAAATTAAAGTAAATTAACACGATTTTTAAAAAGATTCCATCATCGACCCATATAAGAAAACAACCAAAGAAGCTTTAAT
>JAITYT010002884.1:44556-60828 GCA_025433975.1 Liostenogaster flavolineata | reverse complement strand
AAAACACTTATTTCTTTAAGTAAACAAAATTTTATTATGAAATTTGTTTATGAATAATTGTAAGTAAATTAATGCAACGAATTAATATAATACCTAATGCGATGTACTGAGGCGGTTTGCATCGCCTATTATTTTTTTAATATCTGGTTCTATACTTGTAGTAGCTATTCTTAACGAAGACTCCGAATGTAAATCATTCGATCTTGATCTTGTTGTCCTTTTATTTAGATTCATTAAAGAAAATTTATAATATTAAAAATATTTTTTCACAAATATAAGCTGCACTAAAGATTACTAAATACGTCTTGGCAAGTTTTTTTTTAAATTTCCATATTTTTCATTATTCAATTGCTTATAAAAATTACACGAATTTCCTAGCTCTTCTCGACATTTCTCATGTAATAATTCATCACATTTTAAATTAATTATTCCTAATTGTATCATATATCAACAGGAACGTCATCAACTTGTACAGAAAATGGATTTCGGAAAATAGATAAATTGTTCGCCGGCCACATAAATTCATTACGCTGGCCGTATGTTGGCCATGCCTGGTCAAGAGGAATATGAACCAAAGAAACCAAATAGAAATATACATCCAATCGACTGTTATTTTTAGATGAATTTAGCGTAAACTTCCTCCTACAAAGTACACGAGATAAATCTAACGATCGAAACGTACGTATATTCGAAATTATACTTTCCGTATGTTTCGAGAGTAATTCAGTGCAATATTCAGAGTTATATTGTATAATTAAGTTGAGTTAATATTAAACTTGACGTTTCTCGAACTAGATTGAAAAAATAAAGCATTATGATAGTAATTAGTTAGGCGAGGATACTTTGTATTAAAAGAGAATAATGTTGCGTTAGAGTAGAGTAAGTTTTCTATCAATACATTGATGTACGTTCTCGCGGCTGGATGTATGATATTTATTCGAACTTATTAAGACAAATAAGATATTCTTGTTAAATTCTCATAAAACACTGACGGCACATTGTCTTGTGACAGAAAATCGTCATTCTGAACGACAGGAATCTCGAGGTGGATAAGAGAACTGGTCCGTTAGGAGAGACGGAAATGAATCTTTTGCGGCACCTTTGTCGAGTGAACTTTCTGAGTCAGGCAGCCGGTTTCACACCGTTTGTTACCGAGAATTTTCTGGCGTTCCCACCCCCTAAGGCTATGGCACCATGCGAGTGACTTTACCACGACGATTTTAGAACAATGGAGAAAAATTGCGAATTTTCATCGCGACTTTTGTCATCGGAGGCTTCATTCGAGACGAGGCAGTCCGCTTGATCGACAAGGCATGCATTTGTGGGACTAAGAATTCTTCGTACTTCTTCCACGTGTAGCGTTTAACAATTCGACGTGAAAAAGAAATGTATATATACTGTAAATGTAAAAATGAGATGTTGAAATGAAATGTAATAACGCAACAAGATTTTCTTTTTTGATCGAAACGGGACTCGCAAAATATGTGTAAAATTACTCGTAATTTATCGCAGGATTTCGTAATGCAATGCATCCACTATTAACGAATAAAGTCGCTGTCGATTTACGTGACATTTTTACACGATAATATTTATAAAGGATTCAACAGTAAGTTAAATAACAATAGATAAAATATTTGTTGGATGTTATGATGGCATTAGTCATTGTTACGATACATCATCAATTCTTTCTTATATTTAAAAAAAATAAAAGTAGAAACAAAGCTTTAAAAGCACGTACAAACTGCATATCTTTACCCGTTTTATTGGAAAATTTTTAATGATACTATCTTCGTCTACTGCATAAGTTCAAAGGGTCTTTCTCAAGACAGTGCTATGGGTTACACTTTTATAAATTCCGTGCGTTTCAAATCTAATATAATAATCGTAACGTAGTTATTATTCCGCATAGTTGATTCAATCAAATGTATGAACTTTATTCATTTATAGTTTAATATGGAAAGCGTAATGCAAAAGCACAATATAGACATAAAACTATGGAAAGTAATCTTTGAGTATAACCAGGTTAACAGATGAGCAAATATTAGTTTTATATCCCGTCCTTCGACAACTGCTATTTACTGATCGTCTATTTAATTAACTACGTAGTATTTACGAAGAGCCATCGAACGATTCGGAAGAGATTAATTAAACATGCTGGGTGACATATACTGCCAAAAAATTTCACAAATTTACTAGAATACACATGCATAATACAAGGTATAATTTTTGTTAGTATTTTAAAATCTGTAGAGATTTTGCAGTACGTTTCGTATTAAGAGCAGATGGATATTTCACGCGTTCTAATTTAATTTATAATGCATGCTCATAATGCATAATTCAGGTAAACTTTGCTATATCTTGAGAAGAATTAATTAGATTTAAAATTTTTATTTTTATATATCGTGTATTCGCGCATAACACACTGTACCAAGAGAAAATAAATTGACAGTTTAAAACCGTGTTACTATTTAAGCATTGCTTTTGATAATTATATGCAAAATTATTAACGCGTATACGAGGGAGTTTCAGTCTAGGAACTGCGCGCGTACCTTTAATTGTGCAAATTAAATGTGACCACTGCACTTAGAGCATCACAGCTCTGAGTGCATGTAATTACGAAATATCTCTAAAATAGAATTTACCACACTTTGATATCAATTGCTATTAATGGCATCGATCAAGTAAATTCAATTTCTGTATATATTTTTATAAAATAAAGATTGCAACAAATATATTGCTTGAAGAGTTCAAAGAAAAAAAAAAAAACATTTACAAGATGCCAGTAATCCCAATGGAGAAGTAGAACGGATGATTTTTATATTTAATACGTTCGTCATATTTCTTTTAAAAGTTTTTTCAGCAAGTTATGTTTAACAACAAGCATATCGAATTGTCATTCGAAATATTACGATATGTTATCTCAAAATTTTATACATATTCTAAATATATTTCGGTGCAATATAGATCGTACGTTAAGAGAGTACGTACGGTTACATCGCATATCCCCTTGTATTATATCTCTTTATCTTTGCCTCTCGTAGCCTAGCTCCCGACACTTTCAAGATATTATGATACTCTGTCTTCGCAATGCCTTGTGTAATATGGTTTAGCCGTAAATTGCTACATATATCCTAGACATTATATATTAAAGCGATCGAGATAACAAAGCGAAGTAAAACAAGTTATTAACAAATACGATTAAATAGACGTTTGAAATAGAGTCATGAAATATTAAATTAGCCAAAGGAACGTACTTATCACTTCGTCGATCAAAGTTCAAATATGTTCTACGAACTGGGGTTTATTAATTTAAAAAAAAACTATGAATATAATTATATAACGTCTCTCGATATCAATTATGCGCTTCTCAATAACTTCTAAATATACTAAATTAGATTTTAATTAGAGTTAAAAGAGAATTTTCGATTAAATAAATGCAGTGTAGTTCCTACTATCTATATTCCGCTTCAGTGGTTGTAATAATTTAATTTTTAATAGACGCGATACAAGGTGAAGGCGAAATTATGAAAAATTTCAGGTAAACGGATGCATCGAAGGATAAAAACGTAACGTAATACAATTTCTTCATCATCGTCGCGTTTATATCATCATATATTTAATTCATCGACGTGTTGAACGTGCGATTAATTTAAATACCAGTCGATACGAAATTTCTATCCGTAGTAAAATCATCGTGATCAATATCCGTTAAATATTTTCAGATACGTCATACTCTGTCTTATTAATTCCCGATAACGAATCGAGAATGTTGGTGGATCGAATACGTGAAGTTCTTTGTCCCAGGTCGCAACGATTCGTACGAAACGTTTCTACGTGAAAACAGTTAGTGAGCATTAGGTCGACGTGATTCGCTGACAGAGCAAGTGACGAATTGTACCATTGGGATAGATTACGCTCTATGTACGGTCACGTTCGCGCATTTGCCAGCAGGTGATGTCTGTACGAGTCTTGAATTCAGGTGACATCGTTCGTTTTATCCACCAATGGAACTCTGGTTAATGAAACAATGGATGTTTCTCGTGGTATTTGGTAATTACTTGAACGTTTTGAAACGATCGGAATCGTTCTCTACTTTCGCGTAATTATAGAAAATGGGAATTACAATTTGTAATTTCATTTCGACGATGGCAATTAAGTAAATTAATCCGATCTTTTATCTGTAGCGTAACCATTTTCACCTCTGCGTTCACCAGTCACATTTACATTTGTTTTATTACAACATAAATTATTTTAGAAAACAAATAGATCGTCGTAACACAAGGAATTTACATTGTCGATGATGACGTCATTTGACAGAACCACAACGATGCAGATATCACTTTCTGTTTTATGTAAGCGAATGTTATTACGAGCATATTTTTCGTTTAGATAACGTCATTAATTTATTGTTTATATAAGATACAATTATCGTATCACGGTGCAATCATCGATTGTGGCATCGATTGACTCTACACAGCTTATCGGGCATTTCCAGAGGGTCATCTACTACAATGACAAGTAGAATATCTTATTCATCGATCGACAAAATGTGTTAAGCACGTTAAAAACTGTATTTTGGTCTCGAAGTGATAACAGTTGGAACTGACAGTTTTAAAACATAAATTAAATACAAAGGCTAATTTTTTTTTCTGAAAGAACTGAACCAGAACGTAACGTGAGATTATTTAGGATGCAGTATGCAAAAAATATCAAACGATGTATTAGATTGTTCGTAGTAATTTCGTTTTCTCCCAACAGAGGACTTAATTAATTTATCGAATTCGATGGTTCTTGATCATTTGAAGCTGCATTTTCATAAAAAAAGAACGAAATTACTTTCCGAGAACCTAATACATCGTTTGATATTTTTCCTTCTTCCTCTCGTAAATGTATGGATGATTGCGCGTCATCGACGTATCGACATCTTTGTAAGAGTTTTGCAACAATCGCAAGGCCTTGTGGAAAATACACTCGTTGAAATTTGAAATTCTTTGCTAATGCTTTTAGATTAACGAAAAATGTTCACATTGACGGCACATTCGGCATTACAGACTCTCAAAAAATGTAATTTTCCCTCGTATAACGGTATCCATGACCGAAGGGAAATTTTCCCGCGCATCGGACGTTCGTGTCAAGGTTTCACTTACGATAACCGGACCGTCGCCATGACGGTTCACTGGAAACACGAATTGGGTCACCGCCTAGCCCGAAGCTCTCTGAAGTTCACAGTAACCCATTCTCCCCCGTAATACCACAATTTCCGTATGACTTTGAAAAAAGATGTTCTCCTCAAAGGAAGTAGAAAAAACTGTGGCGACATTCGCGGTGAATTACGGAACACTTTTTTCTTAGTATTCGTACGGACATTGACGAATATGGAATTTTCTGCGATGTTAACTATTCATTTTTTGAAGAATTCCATTGCGCTCCGATTAATAAACATTCCAATCTTCACACGTCGGTGCGATGCACGCTATGATTAAATCGTGACGTGGTGTATTGTAATATGTTGAAATATGCAGAATATATCGAAAATTGTGGAGCAAAGCAAGAGAGGAGGATTCCTCAACGCGAAAGTTCAACAAAGGCGATCGCCGCAGAAACGTCTGATCGAGATTCAGATCATACGCGAAAATAATATCGAGACTCATATAGTTACGATTGTTGGTATGGATCGTAATGACATTCGAAGTTCTACAAATTGCCGATCTGTTCTATTGAGTTTCGTATATCACATTGCACTCGTGATAAAGTTATCAAATTAGTTCATGTATTTCTCGTATCGCGGAATAAATTACAGTAATGAATTTAAAACGGGAATCCCGTAAGGAAGCCTCGCGAGAAAATAGGAGAAACTAAACGCGTAGATTATAAGTCTACGTTTATTATTAACTTTAGCAAGTTCAGGATGCACATTTAAAGTGTCTTTATTCGAAGAAAATTGTAGAAGAATTGTAAAGACACATAATAATGGTGACTAAACCACGCTCGTAAAGAGTTTTACGGAAGGCGTAGAAATAAACTCAACCAACATTCACGCGAAGCCGCGCCTAAAGGAGCACGCAAATCAGATTCTTATGAAAATCGAGGATATTGTTGGCTTCCTTGGGGCACGTCAAAGAACAAGGAAAACTTGAAAAATCATCTCGACCGGCTAACTACGCCTTAACCAGCCTTCCACACTGCTGAAATGACGAGCAGTCAACGTAAAATATTTAATTGGTCCTTTTGAAAGTACAGGGCCGAACACGGCCGCCGACTCAATTCGTAGACTCTGCCATATTGTATTGCAATGAAATAGGTCAGCCGACGTTGGTCCTACCGGCCAACAAAGGGAAACTTCTATAGCAACGATGTGATTTCTGTCGTACCGCGGCGCACCTCGGCGCACCTCGTCACCACCTTTCGCTCCTCCTCCAATCCTGAACCCCTCCTACACCGTTCTCAAACGTCCACAAACACATTCGTCAGTTCCCACTCTTCTTTCTGGCACTCCACACGGAACATATACTCCATTCCATCGAGTAATCGAACACGTTCAACGTACTAACGATTCCATTATAGGGAACGCATACAACTGCAGGCTGTTACCTTCGAAGAAACGCGAAGAAACTTTTCTCCCGATATTTTAAGCCATGATCGATGTCGAAAGTTCTTTAAAACAAATACTTTTCCACGGTCTTCGCGCAAATACAAGCCATATTCATCAGTGTTCGACGTGTTAGGTTGGTTCGTATGAAATGTCCGATTTTTAAGTGAATATATAAAATTGCTTTTTTCAAAAGCTGTTTATATAATCAAAATATGTCCCATTTGCTTCGATATACTTTTTCCGACGAGATTTTAATGCATAGATGCCTGCCTGAAGGAAATTCTGATCTATAGAATCGATAAACTTCGATATGGAATTTTTCAGCAAGATCGATTGAATTCGTATCTTTACGCGAGATTCGAAACAAATAACAAAACGGAATACTTATGAGAAAATCTTCTTCGTTGAAATTAGACTCTGACACTGACCTCTGGAAATTTGATTATGCCAAAAACAAAAGCATAACGAAAACAGGGAAACAAACGTTCACGTGTACAGAAACTTCGATATTTCATATGCAAATAGAAATAAAAATAAAAACGTAAGATCAAATAAGAGAAATTCTGTCGACAAAATAAACTCAATGAAAAATGCGACTTTTTTTTGTTATTCGTAATGTGTTTACGTACTTCAAAGTAGTCGCTCAAGCTGCATTATTATTATTATTATTATTACGTTATGCGTAAAATAAAATCCATTCGAAAGCGGAACGTCCAATTTTTATCACCATAATTTTTTGTCGATTCTAAATTGTTGTATTTCAGTTCACAAGTTTTTCTCGTCAAACGACCGTGAAATACGACAAGACGATAAACCTATAGTCAATTTAGAATCGCGCGGCACGCGCGACTGTTACAAGACCGTATCTCGGTGAATGTGTACACGTTCTCCATACGCGATCAACCTTGTTGCTCGAAGTAAGAGCGCGTTCCTCGACGATCCATTAAATATTCACGTAGCGTACTAGCCACGCAAGAATCAGATTGTGAAGAACCTTTCAGAGAAAAATGAATCGACGAATATTTGTCTCGCGTTAATAATATTTAATATGTATATAAAATGTTGTAAATTATATAAATATAGTATATGATAATATATATAATAATACAATATATTATATTATATTTTTGTATAATATATAAATGTTGTACTTAATTGCCTTCCATAAATTAACCATTTTTTCTCTAAAAATGCTCACGGTATAATTAGGTATACAAAAACGCCGGTACGTTTAATGTTGAACAACGGAGAAATTTTCGGCTACGTTTTCGACGGAAAAGAGATGCGCTAAACTTTTTTCCGCGGTTCGCTAAATTTCATCGCAGCGTGTCGCAGCATCGCACGACCAAGGCCATAAGCAAAGAGTGAGACTCCATTTGCGATCCACTTACCGCAGTTCTACCGGATTGATAATTGATGACAGTGTTAGAGTGAGAAAGTAGGACATGCCGGACGGATGAAATAATTGAAGATCGTCCGGAACTTTCTTCGAACGGAGATATAAAATTCGTCCGTAAGATTAATCCGTTAAAAGCACCGAGAACAGAACGTGATTTCGTACTCCTGGTAATAGAGGGGGTCGGCTTCGTGCCAGGAAATGCGCCCTGAAGCGTTAGTTTTCCACGAAAACTCAAGTGCATTCTCTGACCCAACCAACGCCTCGTACACATACAAGCACAATTCTCTTTACATCTAACATTTACAAAGACGCGTGGGAAATATGCTAATCCATAGTCGCGACGAGCAACAAATGAAAATTGAAGTAAATATAACAAAAATTGCTGCTATGAAAGTATCCAAAATTATTCGTCACTTGCACAGATCTAAACGCAGTGATGCGTGAGAAAGATTTTGCGACGAGGATCAAGCGCGTTTCGTCAATTACACATAATATAATTATGCATTATAATCGTCTAAAGTTTTTCACGTATTACATCTATACGAGAAAATCCGCGTATTTATCTTGGAATAATGACGAACGACATACACAATTCTTAGAATTTTGACCTAGTCTAGGCGACCTACAAACCAACCGGTTCTACGTAGCATCAGTTTCTCGTCGGTCGTAGACGCGGGAACATCCGCGAAATAAAACTCGTAATTAACACTAAACGTAAGGGCATTTTCGTATACCTGATCGTACCGTAAGCGGTCAAACGATTCTTTACGAAAGAGACTTTGATTTTTAGAAAAAAAAATTGTTAATTTATCGAAGGAAACAGTGTACAACGTGTACCAATATAATAAAATAATCGAACATATATTTCCATTTTTACAAGCGATATATACAATTAAAGTAAATTTTGAAAAGGGTCATTTGACCCCTTTTGGTATGTTTAATATTCGACTCATAATTTCGTCGTTCGTTTTTAGCGAAGTGAAATGCAGTGAAGTGATATCAGTGCGAGTTCTATCGTTATCATCGTTCGGAGTGCAAGGGATAGCAAGCAAAGCACAAGGAAGGAGTGTCTAATTGAGGATATCAATCATCGACGTGGTTTCGAGGTGCTTCTACGCTTCGGCTGAAAACCGAGAACCTGCTGACCGCTAGTTACTTCTATCTCTCTCTATCTCTATCTATCTATCTATCTATCTATCTATCTATCTATCTATCTATCTATCTATCTCTGCTGATGGACGAGCAGAGATAGAACGCAAAGGTAACTAGGAACATAATTTTGCTCGATACACTTCGAAACAAGGGGTGACGCGTAAGCATACATCACGATCTTTACATGGGTACCTCGTTTCCCGTTCTTTGTCATACTTACTGTATACGACACATCGTCGATTTACCATCGTCATTATTATACTCCGCGTGGGTTCCGGAGAAGAATAGACCCACGGCATTTCCTGCCCGTTGTAAGAGGCGACTAAAAGGAAAGATTTATCGAGGGTATGAATAAATTCTGATCGTTTTTTGACGATTTATACATTGAAAAGAAACGTCTCTGTGTTAACGTGTGTTAGTCGTTTTTCGTTTAACGTAGAACGTAGAACTATAAAATCGCGAAATAATTTTGAAGTCCATAATAAAGTACGACGACAAAGAAACTATGTTTGTTTGATCGTAACCATCAATATTATTTATTGTTGACGATAAGCAATATTTTGTTGTTTCAACGGACTACCATCGTATATCAGAACATTTAATGGAAGGCAAAACTGTCAATGGAACTCTTTATTACCCAAGTTTCATTTTTAATTAAAATTCCAGTGCAATCTATGTAGGAAATAAGCTCTGGTGGAAAATTGTATCCTCATCGAGAACATCTATGTTTCTATTGATTTATTTAAAAAAAAAATTCGTTGAGGGCAAATAGACAAAATCATCACTCGAATTACAAGAATCGAAAGAAGAAGAAGAAGAAATCGCTGTACGCGAAGTACAGTGTCTTGTTGTTCATCGTAGACTCATAGCGTAAGAAAAAGCTTCTTGGTGTACGAGGTCTTCTAGTAAAAAAAAAGAAAAAAAAATAAGATTCCTAACCGAAGGGAGATCGCCTTAGGCATTACGAATTGCTGTCGAGACGCTAGAAAAAGCATATCAGTCTCGGGATGTGGCAGTGACAGTTTGAAGAATGCCGTCGTAACCATGGATAGGAATGTAATTAAGAGGACGACGTTGTGGAAGGATGCTAGCGACATTGCTAATCTACGAATTTATAGCGCTGCGGGGAGGAATGGGAACGAATGACGATCGTGCTGCTACTGATTACTCGAGGGCATCCAACGTCATGAGACCTTAATGAGAACGGAATTACCGTTCAAACTGCCACATCTGAGATTACCTTTCAATTACAGCGCGTATAAATTATTATTTCTTAATTAATTAAAGACCGAGATTTCGAAATAACGAGTCAAACGGATAAGGTAACAAAGCGAGAACACGTTAAATCGAGTTACGAAATGCGTGGCTTTTCGTTTGGCTAATTAAACTAACATAATTGTATCTTGTCCCGCGATTAAATATCGCTCTTATTATAAAATTGCGACGAATGCACCCTTCCATGCATAAAAGCAGCTTCGTTACCGACAATATTTAATTATTAAAAGGACTTTAAAAAAAGGAAACTCTAAAGGATACACGGAAATTCGATACGATGTATGTAACATTATATATCTAATGTTTTCTCGTTTATGCAAGTTAGAAAAAGATGGCAAAAGGCACGAGCGCTTTGTGTGGAAAATCGCAAATAGGTAAAGGGTCGACGATGTAAGGTGAGTAGTTCACGAGATACGATGAACGGATAAGATAAAAAGAAGGTATAGTAACCATACGTCTATTTTTTCTTTCCACAGACGATCGTATGGGTTGAAAATCGTTGACTTGTTTCCCTTGGAACGTAGATGCATATTTGCATCCACCATTGACTGGCATTTTACGCGTTAGTGATAAAAAATACAATAAAAGTGAAGGACAATAGAAGTGAAAGGTTAGGATACATTTACTCAAGATTTTAACGTAATTAAACAATATCTAACTTAATAAAAAAATCCTACAAAAAAACTTAATTCTAAGTTAAGGAAGAGAAATTCCGTTTATCGCTCAAAAAAAATAAGTCAGATTTTTCGTAAAACGTCCACATTACCGACTCTATCCCTCGATCTTTTCAATGTTTATTCGTAGAAGTAACAGAACACAATTTCGCGCTACGTCGCCTGTTAAGCGGAGTTTTATTTTACGTTCATTGTTTCCTCGAAAGAATAAGTTTTGCAGTCGATAAAGAACAGCGCCTTCCCTTGGAACCGATTCATTGTGGTACAATGCCCGTTCGATAAATTACCTCGGAATTCTGCTACGATTCAACTGGTCGTGACGTGCCTTGGTTAATTCGACAACAAAAGAAGCAAGGAGTATCATAACGGCGTTTAATCCAACGACGAATCTAGAACCGGTACGTACGTACGTAAAAGCATGATAATTCGCGATAATACGTAGGACACTACGGATATTCTCAAAAGGCGCGATAGTGAACGTGACCTTATAGAAATGCGTACTTGTTAATCGCGAAAAATGTACATCGAGAAAATTGCCTCGGCTCAAACGAGACGATTACAACGCGTTCATCGCACACGAAGGAAGAATGACTTCCCGATAAGTTATACACGCGAAAAAATTTCAAAGCTCGATGGTATTAGGTTGGTGCGTATGAAATGGCATATCTTTAAGTAAATATATAAAACTACATATCTTTTTTCAAAAGTTGTTTGTTTAATCAAAATATGCTCCATTTGCTTCGGTACACTTTTACCAACGAAATTTTAATGTATAGATGCTTGTATTAAAGAAATTCTGACCTTTAGAATCGATAAACTTTAATATGGAATTTTTCTGTTCTAAATGTTTAAAAAAATGAAAGTCGATTGGTGAAAGATTCGGTGACTAAACTGGATGCTGCAAAATTTCATACTTTAATTCATTTAATTTCGCAATTGTTTTGCACTTATCCATTTTATTCACCTTGCCAATTTCAGACAGAAATTTTTCAAAGCGACGCTGCACTTTTTGATCGTTAATAGTATTTTCCCCAAACGCCTGGTTTATATCGCGTGCAGCTTTTGCAGTATTTTACTAAATTTATACTCGTATAAAAAAATTACACGAATATCGGTTGAATTCATATCCTTCCGAGATTCAAAACAAATAACAAAGTGGAACACTTTTGAGAAAATCTTTTTTGTCGAAACGTGACTGTTGCAATGGACGGTACGACTATAAACGAGATTACGCCAAAAACAAAAGCATAACGAAAACAAGGAGGCAAACGTTTTTCGTGTAAAGAAAATCCGACATTTTATATGCGCAACCTAATAGTTCGTCCTATATCGGTCGTAACGTTTCTATGGTTTCGCGAAGAAGGTCGAGCATTCGAACGGGTCCTAACGAAAGAGTCGATAAATCTCCCCGGCAATTCGATCTTGACAGGGTCCATCGTTGGAACGCGAAGAGGATGAAAAAGCGACGCGTTCGACGTTGAAAAGTGACGGTTGACTTTTCGTAGGAGCCTCTCGGCTCTGTGATTGCTCCAGCGTCGGCAATGTAGAGCGCGGGGGAGGGCGGAGACGTGCGGTGTAGTGACGATGACGCGTCAGGCTTAGAGATAGATCAGTGAATTGAATCGGCTTTTTTTTTATCGGAAGCGCAGATACGGTTTACTGGCTTTCGGACAGAATGCCTCTTCCATTCATGATTCGAAAGCGGCTATCGTAACTGCCGCCGCCGCTTTCATTGTTCCTCGCGTTACGAAGTTGTTGCGAATCAACTTCCAGCCGTTACCTCGGCCAAATTTCGAATATTCTCCGGCAAACGACCGATATCGCGCGCTTGGCTGTCGCAAAGCGACGATCTCGACGACGCGACGCGACTTCTCCCAGATGACGCGTATTATTTGCCGGCGTTGATGCAGACGAACGAGCGAACGGCCGGCCGAATTTTTTCCTAGGTGAAACGTGACGACATGGAAAAAACAGCCGTTTTTCTACGAGCCCGACGCCCAATGATTTTTGAATGACGATGGGTCCGAGATAATTTCGTCGATGTTGAACGTTTTTTCTTTAATAATTGTTCTTCAAATGATTAACGATTTTCTCTCGCGCGATATTAGCTCAGAACTATATTAGCCTCCCCCGTCCCTCGCTCCCTTCCTCTCTCTGTCCGTCTCCGTCGAGCGCAGTTTAAATAACGATCGATAGGACGATGCAAGTGTGCAACTGAGCGGAGGTGTATTAATAGTACGGCCGTATACGTAACATTTCAATCACCTATAATTTCCGACATTCCCGTCACGCGGAAAAATGTCACGAAGGAGTCTTATCCCGATCGATGAGGCTTTCGGAATAAACAAGGACCACGCCGTTATCATCGATAGACCGGGAGAAAAATTCTTTGCGACTCGGTAAGCGGGACGTCTTGCATACGATTATAAATGGGAATTTAAATACAAAAACGCGAAGCACGTAGTACCATGGATGCGTGCGTAATACGGACTCGTTCTTGCGAAAAATGTACATTATGCAAAAACGATAACCGCGTTTACGTCGCGTAACAAAACTAGCGAAGTAACGACGACGCGTCGCTGAACGCTATTTTAATCCTAGTCTAATGTTTTAAACATTCGTTCTCACAGACCGCGCAAAATACGTAAACGCATGTAATTTTTAAAGTGATCAACGCGGTTTCTTACGTGTCGATTGCTCGGAATAACTATCGTGTTTATTTTCATTTCAGAAAATTAATGATTAACACCTGAATGTACTGCCGTCGCCTCGACATCTGTCGGTGTGTGGATATCTGTACTTTATATAGCTAAATGGCATAGAGAACAACAACCCAGTCGTGGTAGACCGGGGGATAGCATGCCCGCCTGACACTCCGAGGACCGGGGTTCGATTCCCCGTATGTGGGCCTACAGCGAAGAAAATTCGAAGAGACGAAACAGCGTAACAAACACCATTAGAAGGAAAAGGACAGAAGATCTAATAGTACGCGTTACCTGCACCAGAGGGACACTTCCTATTTTCATCAACAAACTGCGCCAACATTGGTGATGCTGTGATGGGTTACAGTCGCAATATGCGCAATAACGTAACAACCGCCGCCGTGATATATGATAACGGCCTGTGCTAAAAGAGCATATCAAAAAAGTTATGGACATGACTTGTCGCTTAGAAGACGAAGTTAATTATAGCTTTGCACAACAGTGATAGGGATCGTGCTGTAAATGATCTTCTAGAAGGCGTGCAAACGGAATGGGAACTGAAGAAAAGAAGCCTTGCCAGCCAAATGGATCAACAGTACATCAATCCGATGGTCAAGATGAAAGCGGAGACTGGGAAGAAAGACGGAACCAGCGCAGTAATGGAAAGTAAACGAGAGAAATATGGAGGATAGCATTCGAGATGGCAATTATGGTTGTAGAAGAGGAAGACATGGTCCTGGTAGATCAGGACGGAATGGACGTGGAGGTGGAAGAGACGGGACAACGAACGTTCGCCAATCACAATGATCCAGGATCTATCTTTTCTCCACTACTTCGACTTCCAGTAGACCAATTGATACTTGGGCTGGTAGTGACAAGCAACAAAGTATCCAAGAACCGAAGATGGATGCATGGGGTAATTTGGACTGTACAAATGAGTGTGTTGGGGTCGGCCACGACGTGCAGGTAGAAAATTTTCTGGCTGTTCTTCTTCTGTTCGAGGCTCTCCTTATCGCCGTGGATGTTATGCTCTCTTCATTAGTTGGGGTTTTTATTTTTATTCTTCGTTGCGCCATCCCACGGCGAGAACAGTAAATTAAATCCCTGTCGTGTAGGTGTTAATCATTGATTTTTTGAAATGAAAATTAACACGATAGTTAGTTATTCCGATGTTTTTGCGCCCATTGCGACTGTAACCCCCATCACGTCGGTTGCAGTACGTCCGTTATCATATCATGACAGCGGTTATTACGTTATTGCGCTCATTGCAACTGTAGCCCATCACGTCGGTTGAAGTGCGTCTGTTCATAGTAACGTCGACTGTTGTCCAATGTTGGGATCACCAATGTTGGCGCAGTTTGCTGATGGAAAGAGGAGTGTCCCTCTGGTGTTGGGGACGCGTACTATTAGTCTTCTATCCTTCTCCGCCCAATGTTGTTAACGCAGCTTCCTTTCTCCGGATTTTCTTCGCTGTGGGCCCACATACGGGGAATCGAACCCCGGTCCTCGGAGTGTCAGGCAGGCACGCTATCCCCCAGCCTACCACGACTGGGATGTTGTTCTCTATACCTTTTAGCTATTTAAAGTATAGATCCCCACAACTGTATCATTTTCTTCCCATCTGGCGAAGCTAGTAAAAATGCTTTGACGCGGCAATAGTTCATGTACCACCGGTGGTACATTCCGTAGCGAACGTGTCAATAAACAACTTTTCAGATTTAAAGCGTGTTTTATTACTCTTTGTATTCTATAAAATAAAAATCATCGATATGATATGTTCGTCTGGGAGACGAATGTTTAGGATTATATACGTTTATATCTCCCATGCATGTTTATGAATCTAGGGTTAATGGCGAGTATCGTTTCGGGACATTTAGTACCGTTCGTTCTGACTTTTCCATTGTTAAGCGATTTTGATTGCTCTAACATCGAGTTGCGTTCGCCGCGTAAATCACGTAAATGACGGGGTAAATTTACATAGTAATTCATGCGGCGATATAGGGGCGTGCTATGAAAATGGTGTAGCGGTATTAGAGGATCGTTGATTTAAGCCAAACCTAATACTAGGATACAAGGCTGGCCTCGCGTATAACACGTACCACGACAGCTAGAAAAATCGATACGCGGATGTTTCAGTCCCAGATGGTTCTTGTTGTTTCGGAATGATCGAGCATGCGACAGACGTCTCTGTTTGTGACGTTCTTTCGAGAAACGGAATAGAAAAAAGGACGAAGAAAACGCAATTCGTGCGCGATCACTTTTACAGATTAGCAGAACGCGTCCTCGAAACACGGTCGACGTATTTGCGCGCAGATACGCGCGACGTAACGATTACAGCGGTAATTTGAACAACGAAACCGCTTGGGAATTTCATCCCGACGCATCGCGTCCTAGGAAATATAATATTAGGTCTACCGGAAAGTTCTGTCTGTTTGTGAAGTAAAAGAAAAAATGAAACATTTTTCATACGTGTAAGAG
>JAITYT010002884.1:11207-32031 GCA_025433975.1 Liostenogaster flavolineata | reverse complement strand
TATCTAGTGTCAGCTATCACTTGCATTTTCACTTTACGATTTGCCAAAACAATTTTCTGGACTTTTTTGATGTTTTCGTATGACCACGTTTAAATTCAACAAACCAGTTAATGATCGATTTTTCTGATACAGAGTCCAGATAACACTTATCAAGCCAAGTTTACGTTTCAACGGTGTTTTTACCATCAAAAAGTAATGTTTTACCAACACACGAAATTCTTCTTTTCCCATTGTTACCACCAACCAAACGTCAGGTCGTCATGAAATTTTTACAGGTATCTCTTGAAGGTTAGTACTTTCTAAAAAATAATTAATTTTGTATTTGCGGCGCCATTTGTCTGTCAGACCGGGAACTTATCAGCCGATATGTTAGTTATGCTTTTAGTTTCTTCTCTGGTATCTCCAGCCGGATATCCGACGATAATTATACTATCTTCTTAGCTCGATCGAAGTCCTATCGATTAGCCATGCAACGGACAACTCGAGCAGTAAAACGTCGGATTATCGCGCGAAATTCGCGTTAACTTATCGCAGTCGGTGGCTTCAACGGTAAAATGAGAAACGCCCGTGACACGGGGAACTGGGCCAACGACAGCGAATCACCGCCACTACCACTGGAGATTGAATCGCGTTAAGCAGGCCACGTTGGATAATGGGATTGTCGTCATTCTTCGCGAGATCGCTCGATGTAACGAAGTAGCTGATGAAAAGAGATCGCGCGAGAAGGTTCATCTTGTCGGTGAATTTGCCGACTAACGAGACTGTCGTAACGACAGGATCGCTTTTCAACAAAGCTTTCGTCTATCCGCGATGCTGTACCGGTAAATCGTTACTTAATGCCTCTCCCTAGTGGCAACGAACGAACGGTCGCCAGTCTCCGAGGGAGAAAGCGCCCGGGAATTTTTAACGGACGAAAGATATTATTTCACCTTGATCGGCCACGTTTCTTTTCTCGCGATTATATAAGGTCTACTGAAAAGTTAAGCCACACGATGTCATCGCAAACTTCAACATTGACTCCTTCGACCATCGCATTTCTATGTATGTGCTCGATATATACGAGAAGAGATGGTAAACAACCATAAAAATGATATTATTCGGTAAATATTTATTAATCCATCGAAAACGTAGTTTCTTTTCATTCAAGAACGATACAACTTTCCAGTAGACCTAATAATTACCAAGAAACAAAAGAGCGCAACGAAGATTCGAGATAGCCCTCTATGGGCTCGTGTAACTTTCAGGTCACGTGCTAATATATCGACGTTTTACCAAATAGTTTTAATTTTCTCACAATATGACGTAGACGTTTTAATTATGTAATGTCTCAGAGATAAGCAATAACAATATTGACAGTTGGCAGTACCATCGATGTGAAATATCAAGGTAAATTTCTTGCAATTGTCTACAGATAGGAACAAACGAAACCATCTAGTGCAATTAACATTATTCGTACTTCTGTCGGTATTTACTGAACAAAAAAAAGCATATATAATATCTCTTGGTTATAGATAACAATTTTTTGTTACTATTTGTAAACGATACAATTTTGTGACTTTCAGATTACAGTGAGATATTATAGTAGATCTCGATATATTTAGCTTGTGCATATTAATGCTTGTGCTTTTTTCAATATTTGGATTTATATTAGATCTACCGGAAAGTAATCAAAATTTCTTCGATTTAAAAAAATTATTTTAAAGATTTTTTAAAAAGAGAATCGAACAAGTGCTTTAATGCTGGCAAAAGATGTTAGAAAACGATGGAAATTATTTTGTTAATTAGTATTTAAAATTTCTTTAATAAATAAATGCAAAAAAAATTTTGATTACTTTTTGGTCCCTCTAATGTACCCAAAATACGAATACAAAATCACGGGAAAAAAAGAGAAGTTTGTTATTAGATTTTGTGTCCGATGAAGATCATTCAGTAGTATTTACCCAACGACGCATAAATATTATTGACAGCGACGATGACTTTAGTATCGAGGCATCATCGGATGAGAAAAATTCAGGATCGCAAAAAATTGTTTGGCAATCAGTATCCCAGATAAATAATAGTTGTCATCGCCTATGGAAAAGAGATTGCCCCGAAGATCCCGAAGGACCCTACTCTCCTGTGACCTATTTTCGAAAACTGTTTGACAGTCAAATTATAAGTGATATAGTTGACTGTACCTATACATATGCACTGCAGTGTGATCCAGCAAAACCCATAGGTGTCTCAACGAACGAAATTGAACGATTCTTTGGTTGCTGTTGCGAACTGTTTTATGGATTATCACGCTTAAGCTTTTATCGTAACCGTTGTTACTCCACAGCTACAAAGTGAATTAATTATAATAAAATAGTTTAACCTGATATTCTTTTTAATCAGCACACGTAGGTTCATAATTGTTGATTTTTCGTTGTATAAATCTTTCTATATTTATGGGAAAAATTTGGCCCGTAGGGGGTTAACATCGAAAAGCGCACGAAGTACGTGTCGTTAAAAGTCGATGGAACGAATTTGAACGTTAAATCCCACGGAAAAATAAAAGAACGAAGAGGACCCAAAGGAATCCTTGACGACGGTATCGAATATGACAGGATACTGGGTCGCCGTTAAAGCCGTGCTACGAATTACCGAATTATTTATCGCGTTCCAGAACCCGCCGCTCTGTACGCGAGCATCAAGTACGAATGGAAGACAAGCGCGACGATCGTTGGTCTCGTAATCGTCGAAGTGCAATGGTATTTCACTTCGCGTTTCCTCGGGAATAAATTTAGATCGACGAGAGCGAAGAGATTACTTTCGATCGTCGGATATTAAAAAATTCTTTCAACCGTTAAGTACATACGAATTATTTTCCACGCAAACAGCTCGTGAAAATTCTTACGACTCGATGAACAAGTCGAAACGATTACCGAACGACGTCGACCGACGATTATATAAATGGGTTACTTACGCCTCGTTGAATTAGATCGATCGGTACGCGATAATAACGAAGATCGCAAGGCGGCGTCACCGGTAAGGTTACCTAGTGGTGACGGCGGTGGTTGTGGTGACGGTGACGGTGACGGTGATGATTAGAAAAAGGAAAGGTAAAACCACGAGAAATCGGCTTCCGCGACTTACCTGTAACAAAGGGAGAAAAGAACGCAAAGGTTAGTTGCCAGTGAGCCGTAAGGGAGTATCGCAAAGTCCGCAGGCGAGAGAAAGCCACGGTTTTAAGGGTAAAGTTCGACTCTTATTTACTTAACAAGTGGTAAATCGTCTTCGTCGAAGTTCGACGCACGCCCGGGTGCTTTCACGGAATCGTTTGGCGAGCTTTCGCAGCGACTTTAACGGAAGTCCCATCGCGAGTGCACGTTCGAACTGAGAATTCCGCATTGCGGACTATCGGGGAGTGAATTCGCACGGCGGCTACGTACCGGGTGTTCCCCCGCGTACAGGCGTCGCTGCGTACCATAAATTTTTCAAAATACGCAGAAGAAGGTTCGTCGCTTCGCGTCTGCTTCGCTTCGATTCCGCATGGCTATGTAAATTCGCAATGCCGTGAAAAAGGGCGAAACGACGCCTCGATCGATCCGGACGAATAAGAATGCCAACTTTCGCGTAAGAAAGTCCGATCTCGAAGTTATCGTCGTCGTAAGATGCACACCCATTCCCCTCCTTTCTTTTTCGCGGTCTTATCCTTTAATTTCAGAGTTATATCGATTTATCGTCGACCTAGCAATTTTAATCGAGTTTTCATATATTTATATGCTGTATAAAGTAGAAAGTAAAATGAAATCTAAATCTTACTGGTAATTAAGCTTTGTTGGCAATTTTTGTTTGCTGCAAAAAAAATAATGTCGAGTCATTCCTCACCTTTTTTTCTTCTCAGTCTTATCCGTTAGATATTCTTAAGACTCCAGAGACGATAAGACTATCGAGACAGGTAAAGGTGAACTTGTGGATTTTCGGTGTGGCTATGTTACAATTTCTAATCGACAATTTTTAAAAAATTCGTCTTTCAAGAAATGTGAAAGCAAGCCAGCGGCAGCTGTCCCTCGAAAAAAAGTACATTTTACGACTTAACTAAACCTATGCGCACCTATTTTCATTCTATTATCTTCGCAGTCTTATCGAAGTTATCGAAGTCGTCGTCGTCGAGAAATCGGTCTGAATTCGGAGCGACACGGAAAAGATCGACGTAATTATCGCACCGCGACGCCTCTTGGCACGAAAACGAGGATCTCACCTCGAGGAAAATCATCGATCGTGTTACATGGACCGTTAAACGTAGTCGGCTAAACGAACGTCAAGGTGAATGGAGATACGGCAATGAGAGAGCGAAACAAGCGCGAAAGATTTTTCACGGTGGTCGGCCACGAAAAGAGGATGATTTCCACGCAATTTAACTTCATCGAAATCCAAGAAGAAGAAGAAAAAGAGGAGGAAGAAAGGCGAAGGAGAAGAGGACGAAGATGAAGAGGAAGAGGAAGAGGAAGAGGAAGAAGAATAGTTGGATGATCTCGAAGCGGTAGAAAAGTACGGTGCAAAGGATAATGGTAAAGGATGCCGCGTCGTTCCGTATCCCCGCGAGAATTTCGACCGTGGACGATCTTTTGCACGCGACACGGATAATCAACGACGAGACTACTTATCGCTTTGTCCGCGATTTCATCCACGCTGTTTATCACGAGATCGTTCCGTGGCTGGCCGGCCAGTCGGCCGTGGATACCGATTCCTTTTCGTGGCCCTCGTATACCGAATCCAATTTGATCCGTCGAGAGGAAAGGAAGAAAAAGTGGTGGAAAAGCGCGGGATGGAAGGAAAGCAGGAGATACGAAGACCGGAACGTGAGAGCAAGCCAGTGGCAGCTGCCTCCGCAAATAGTACATTTTACGGCTTAACGAGGCTCGTGCACTCCCATTCTCCTTCTTTTTTTCTTCACGGTCTTATCCGTTAGGTATTCTTAAGACCCCAGAGTCGATAAGAGTATCGTCGAAGGAAAGAATCAAATCGCGGACTTTCGGAGTGGCTATGTTCAATTTTTAATCAACAGTTTCTAGAAAATACGTCTTTCCAGGAACGTGAGAGCAAGCTAGCGGTAGCTGCTTCTCAAGATAGTACATTTTACGGCTTAACGAGGCTCACGCACACCCATTCCCCTCGTTTTTTTTTCGCGGTCTTATCCGTTAGGTATTTTTAAGGCTGCAGAATGGATAAGAATACCGACGAAGGAAAAGGTAAAATTGCATGCAGACTTTCGACGTAGCTATGTTATAATTTCTAATTAACAATTTCTAATCAACAATTTCTAGAAAATACGTCTTTCAAGGAACGCAAGAACAAGCCAGTGGTAGCTACCTCTTAAAATAGTACACTTTATGGCTTAACGAGACTCATGCATACCTATTACCTTTTTTTTTCTTTGCGGTCTTATCAGTTAGGTATTCTTAAGACTTCAGAGTCGATAAGACTACCGAGACAGGAAAAGGTGAACTTGTGGATTTTCGGAGTGACTACGTAACAACTTCTAATCAACAATTTTCAGAAAATTCGTCTTCGAAAGAACACATGACCGAATTACGTTTCGCGCGACAATGAGCGCGTATTACCGCAAGAAATAAGAAGAAGAAGAAGCCGTCTTTTCCTCGGAATAAGACGAAACGAACGGAGCTTTCCTCTCGTTCGGTCGAGTACGTCGCGAACTCGGGTGACCAGGTTTAATTCAATTTATCGGCGGTAACGCCAGCGGCAAAGTTAAACGATAAATTCGCTCTCTTATACCGGCTTTCTCTCTTCTCGCTGCTGGTTTTGCTGGATTCGCGCTCATCCCTTGGAAAAATGCCGATGAAACAAGATATGGTCGCGCGCTCTCTCGCTCGCGGATCGACGCCTCGGGATAAATTCATGACCGATTAATATCACCGTCGAGGAAGTTGGAAGCTGACGCTATACCAGCGTCCGTGGACGATGTAGCGCCGAGTAATTCGCGACTACGGGAAGAACGGGGAAAAGTTAGCATCCGTCATTGAAAATTCCGGGATCACCGTAGCTGGAACAACCAACTTGAGTTCGCTACCACGTTGCCATGAGCTCGTTTGCACAAACTAATTGGATCGGCTACCGGTATCGCGAGCTTCGTCATTTTTTTTTTTTTTTTCGTATATGCATAACTAAGTAAACGCGGATTAACGAGAGTAAGTCTTAACCCAGTTGCGATAAAACGGTGCTTCATAGATCCTTTTCCTTCGTGTGAGTTATCTAATCCGCGGCGCGTTAATTAGCGGAGTTAAATTTCGTAACGTTCGCGGACGTATTTTCTCTTTGTTCGGTGGTTGGACCGGATTATTCGCTATTTTTCGTCGGTGAAATTTCGCATAGAACTTTCGCGTCGGATGAATTATCGAAGTCAGGCTTGTTGGGTTAACGAGTTTGCGGGAAAACGAGCGCCGACAATGGCCGTACGCGAGAATACGAAAGCATCGCGCGGTCGCATCTCGATCAAACCAAGAAGAAGTATATCCTTCAAATCCGCCCGATTAACCCGTTGACCGCCACGTCATCCGAGTTTGGAATAAAACTATTGAATTGTTATGAAAGTAATACAGAAATGGTTTATTAAGAAACGTATTTAGAATGTAAAACTTGAAAGCATTTTATACGGAGCCGAGGCTGGTCAAGGCAATCTGGATAAAACGTTGTTGCATTTTTTAAATTCTCTTGTACCTTTTGATCGATCCGTTTGATGTATTTCACTTGAACAACATGATTTGCATGCGCATCTAATACTTATTCCAGAATTCCTTCCGAACGGCGATATTATGCTGACTCCGTTGAAGACTAAGTTTTATTGTATTTTCAGACAGCCCCAATAATTCCGCAGATAATAATTTTCTAAATCTTCTCATTTACATTCTTCTTAGTTGCAATTTTCTAAATGATCATAAAACCCTGTATAATTCTCCGTGCTTATCTATTGTTATAAGAAGATAAGAAACAAAAGATTCTGTAGAATTCTCCAAAAAAGATTATCCTACGTTAATATTTGGGAATTTCGTTGTAAACATAATAATCTTTTACTACGATAAGTAACTATTGACACGATATCTTTATACAGCGGCATTATGGTGTAGCTCAGTATAGCAGTGCGCCTGGCCTGACGGAGATTTTCTTGAAAACTCGCGTGGCAGTCAACGTGTTAATTCGATAGAATCCGGACTCGTGACGTATTAACGTCGAAAGCAAGACGCCGGCAAGATCGAAGAGCATCGGGGTGTGCAGCAGCGACGGCCATTTGCAATCCTATAGCTCGAATACGTCACACCCGTACGAAACAGCGTTTGGGACGGTCCCGCATCGGTGGATGGCACGCGTCGAGGGAAAATTAATTAGTGATATCCAACGGAGAAGTAGATCCTGAAAAGAGGAATTGCGCGTGGTCTCGCGAGAGCCAGCTTCAAAAGAGCCATTAAAATGCGAGATTGTAACGTCATCGAGAAGGGAGGGAGAAAGGGAGAAATCGCGAAACGATTGCTACTCGAGCGGGAAGTCAAGAGGCTTCTCGACGTAGGGATGGTAAATGTCAGGAGGAAAACGGAAGGAAAGAGACAAGCAGAGACGCGAAGCGTGACGAGTTGGAAATTGCTAGATCTTGGAAAAATGGCGACCTGGAATCATGAGAAGAAGAGGAGGAAAAAAGTAAAAGGAGGCTCTATCGCGTCTTCGTTGTCGTAGATCAGGTATGGCCTGCGTAATGAATTTATGTGGCCCGAGAACAAAATACCTACTATCCGAAATCTATTTTCTGTACAGGTCGATGACGTTCCTGTTGATATATGATACAATTAGAAATAATTAATTTACGATGCGATGAATTATTACATGAGAAATATCGAGAAGAGCAAGAAAATTCGTGGAATTTTGATAAGCAATTGAATAATGAAAAATATGGAAATTTAACAAAAACTTGCCAAGACGTATTTAGTTATCTTTAGCTTAACTTTTATTTGCGAACGAACCTTTTCTTTAATAAATCTAAATAAAAGTATAACAAGATCAAGACCGAATGATTTACATTTGGAGGCTGTGTTAAGAATAGCTACTACAAGTACAGAACCAGATATTAAAAAAATAATAGGTGATGCAAACCGCCTTAACACGTCGCATTAGATATTATGTTAATTCGTTGTATTAATTTACTTACAATTATCCATAAACTAATTTCATATTTACATTTTTTTTACTTAAAGAAATAAGTGTCTTGCTTAACATTTTTTAATTGTAATATTTCGTTCGGCCTGTGAAAACATTTTTTTTCAATTCGATCCAGAGAAAAAAACCGTTGGCCATGGATCTCCTAGATTGTCGCGGTAAAGTTGTTTCGCGTTGTTAATCGCACGTCCTGATTTTACTCGTTAAATTTATCACGTCTTTACGACCACCGTACCACCGTATGTGTCATTCTTCTTTAATGTCTGCGGTAAGAGCAGAGACCAGACGTTTCGTGGCATCGTTCTTTACGGCGAACTATTTCTCAAGGCTCACCAAGTGATGCCAATTATCGGCAGATTTATCGAAAATGAAGCTGATACGAATACGCGAGACGAGTCGCATTTTACGTCACGATATGTATTAGGTCTACACATCTCAAGAGTTGAACAATTGACTATTTCGACCATTGCATTTGTACTTATGTGCTTGGTATATACGCGAAGAAGTGGTTAATATGGATAAAAATTATAATGCCCAGTAAATATTAATTAATTTATCTAAAATGAATTAGTTTCTTTTAATTAAAAAATGACAGAACTTTCCGGCGGACCTAATAATTAATTCGTAAGAGATTTCGGACCGATCGAGATTAGAAGAGGCACTTCGATTTTTGTCTTTCGCGTGTTTCAAGTTCGACGATGCGTCCGCGTGACGCAAGCGACGTCGCTCAGATGGCTGCTAATTTCGAAAGAACATAACGTAGAGTGTGCTTCTGGAGATAAGACGAATGAAAAGCGCCTTTTCCTCTTTGGTCGTCGCTTATTAGGAACCGCGCCTTGAAGATTGCGCCGGTTGAAGAAGAACGGCATCTCGCGAAAAGATAAACTATCCTTTTCTCGACGCATATTAATTACAGCCACGGAGGGTAGTTCTCCTCCTCCTCGCGCACCCTTCGCCGCGAGAAACTTTAATTACGTAAGCACGAAACGAGAGCGAGAGGCGATATCCTTAAGCACGGTACTCGTTACGATTACCGGTATTCGTTGACATCGTTACACGTATTATTTCTCGACTCTGCACGCTTTCGTTCGATTTCTAGGGCAACGGACACTTCGCGTTTATTGGTACGTAAACCATCGAATATTTCGCGTTTCGAGGCAACGTTAAATCGAGTGCGAAGGAAAATAACGAAGTAAAGACATTCGTTATTAAAAAAAAAAAAAAGAAAGAAAGAGAAATTACAAGAAACTCTTCGAACACTCGAAGATAAAACAATATTCTTCTTCGATCGACCAGGAGGCAAATAATAGTTTTCGTCGCACTCGAGAAGCGAGAGAAAAGGTTGGGCAGAGGCAGGTTTGATACGAAGCGTACAAACGCTTGGTACTTGAAAAATACTCGATAAAACCGTAGCGGGTGCCGGGCGCGCCGCACGTATATCCACGTACGTGATTTATATTTAATTCTGTTGCCACGCTGCACTTAAATCGAATCCCCTCGAGGGTATTTTAGCGGTCACGATTAAGTCGACCCAGTAATATTTTAAACGAGGAAGGAGATAAATCCGGACTCGATTCGGCGAGTGTATGTACTTCTTAGCTCGCTCTTTATACATACGCGAGTTTTAAAACGTAATCAAGATTTTATTACCGAGCCTCTTGTCGCCGTGGAAAGTAACTCGAAATTAAATGCGCGGACAGAATTTTAATTACGTAACGTTGCCAACCGTTGATAGGTGTGCGAATTTCCACGGAAGAAGGTCGCGCGAGCCGGTACCAGTTGGAGTGCGTCCTTTTTTTTATACAGCAGAATGAAATAATAGCTTGCGAATTCTCTAGGTAACGACGCGATTCCATAGAAGAGGGGAGATCGAGACGGGCGATCGAACCTAGGGACGACGTGCTACGCACACCGACCTGTACGAATTAAATCATTTCACGTCCATTCCACACCTACCTACAGCCACTCGAGTCTCCTTGCACATCCCGCAACGCGTTTAGCGGTCTAACCAATGGCCCGATCGTCTGCAAACAATGTTTCGTTTACCACGAACTAAGGTAGGTAACTAAGATCGCTCGATCAATGGCGAGCCCAAGCCGATAACCAAGAAGATCGTCCAAGAAATCCGCAAGAAATTATCTCGACGAATCAGCCACGCGTGCCAACGCGCATCGATCGCGAGTGCGCGCACGTAACTTCGTCCCTCTTGAAACGTCAAGAACGATTTCTTGGTTCAAACAATACCTTGGAGACTAATTAGAGATTATTTGAAAAGTAACGCGCATTTACGGTGCAGTTAAATATTAGGTTGGGGAAAAAGTATTGCACGTTCTGGCCGTAAATTTCACACAACATTTTTCTCATGTTTGAATGAACTTTATTGGATCAAGTATGTTCCATTTTGATCTATAACTGTTTACTATCATTGGAGTAGAACCATTATTCCATCGGTATAGAACATCTGGATTTTTTTACGATAAACTGAGACAGGTGATTTTCGCAGTCTTCTTTTGACCATTAGTTAATTTTAAACCATTAAAGGAATTTTGCAGGGACCGAAACAATTGGTCATCCGAGGGTGCTAGATCCGGGTTGTACAGGGGTTGTATCAAAACTCCCTGCCGAGCTCTCAATTTTTACCGGGTCGTCAAAGATATATGTGGCCTGACGTTATCATGGTGAAAGACAATTCCCTTTCAATAGATCAATTCTGGCCCTTTTTCCTCAATTGCTTGCTTCGATCGTCTTAGTCGTTGTCAGTAGAGACTCGAATCGATCATTCGACCAGGGGGCAAGACTTCATAATGCACAATATCCTTCCAATCCCATCAAATACTCGGCATTACTTTATTTGGCGACACGACGGGTTTTGCAGTCGTTCGTGGGTGTTCATTTCGCTTTGGCCACGATCTTTTTCGAATAGTATTTTCATATTTAATCCATCTTTCGCAGCCCGTGATCATTCTTTTTAAAAATGGCTCGATTTCGTTTCGCATATAGAAACACAGTCCAAAAAATTGTTCGTCATAAGTTTGTGTGGCACCCAAACACCGAGCTTCTTTTCGTATCCAGCTTTTCACAAATGGTTCAAAACTGTTTTATGGTCAATGTTTAGATTCAGAGCCATGTCTCGAGTGCTTACTTGTTCATTTTCATCCGTTTCTCTCACGATTTCGTCAACATTTTCATAAAGAGTGCACCTTTAACATCAAAATTTTCAGAACAAAATCGAACGACCATCAACAGGGCTGTTGATTTTGATGGAGTACTATGACCGTATATAGCACAAATTTTGTCACGAGCCTGAGTCGCGTTATCGCTTTGATCGAAGTGATATTCCTCCTGTTTATAACGTTATAACTTTTGACTGGAACCACCAATTTTAATAAAAAATTTTATAAATATGCCCTGAAATATAAACTTTCAAACGCTGCTAGGTGCAACGCGATGCGATGGATATTTCCAGAGATATGCGATCCTAAAGCTATCTGTGCATAAAAACGCGCAACACTTTTTCCCTCGCCTAATATAATTTGAAACGTTCCAAATACCGTGGAATAATCACGATAATCATTATAATCGTGGTAAACGTTCCTATCGAGATATAATCGATTTATCGTAAATGTTGAATAAACGAGGGTCGGAGTAATCGGTGATCGTTAACGTCGGTCACTTAGCGCGGTAACACTCGTTTAATTAAGTTCAATCGTTTGTACTTCTCGGTATGTTGTTTATTCAGACGGTACCCGGAGCGAAGGTCGTATCTCTGCTTCGGTGGGTTCACTCGATCGACCGTCGGCGATTCGAACAATTCAATTTTCCGTGGGACGGCATTAGGGAATGCGCTGACCGAATACCTAGTTACACGCCGTAGAGAAGGAGGGGATTGTCGGGGTCGAACCATCGGTGAGTCGCCATCGAACGTTATAATCGAGTATCGCCATCACGATAGTTCGATACGGTGTATTTATACGCGTAAATGACGTTTATTCGTACGAACGCGCAATCGAGGCGAATCTTCGTTTTCGCGAAAATTGACTTTCGAAATCGGTCGAGTGGATGCTCTCGTGCACTTTGACCTATACGGCGAACGTAAGTAAGGTTAGTCGAAATTCTAGAATAAAATTTTTCCATGCGAACTCGCCAAGAAAATCCCAGTCGCGTCTAATCACACGCGCGATCGGTCATCCTCCAGGAAAGCATCGATTTTTAACACGTTCAACGCCCAGCGTGAATCGATGGAGTTTCTCGCGGGACCCAAATCCGACTGTCGAAGCTCAGAACGTAAACAGAGTGAAAAGTGGGCATAGCAACGACGCACATAATATTATATTAGGTTGAAGCGCATTAAATGTCGGATTTTTAAATAAATGTATAAAATTACATATCTTTCTTTAAGTTTATTTAATCAAAATATGCTCCGTTTGCTTCAATACACTCTTTCCAACGAGATTCTAATACATAGATGCCAGTTTTAAAGAAATTCTGATCTTTAGAATCAATAAACTCTGATATGGAATTTTTCAGCCTGTCTTCATTTTCATACTGTTTAGCTCGTAAATATCGGTTGAATTTATATCCTTACGAAACTCAAAATAAATAACAAAATGGAACACTTTTGAGAAAATCTTCCTTGTTGAAACGTGACTCTGGCCATGAACAGTATGACTATAAATAAGGTTATGCCAGAAACAAAAGCATAACGAAAACAGGAAGACAAACGTTTTCGTGTAAAGAAAATCCGACATTTCATATGCACCAGCCTAATAGTATAACATGTACATTTTTAATATTATTGCGTTGTATATCCAATGTTTACACTTCAGTGCTTATTCCATTAAATTATTTTTAAAAATCCAACTGAAAATCCTATTTAACTCGAACAAAAAGAGCATCACCCATATTTGGGTGACGAAACCCCACGTAGGCATATTTGTCACCCCGACGAACGTGTTAAACGGTTTCGTCTCGAACTTCTCCTTTATTTCGCAACGCGAATTACGATGTACTCCAAACGCGCATCGCGATGGAAATAAAAATACTTACGAATCGATAGCAGTATTTTAATCCACGGTCTCCATTTATTCGCCCGATTAAATTCTCTCCGAGGAAACGATGTAAGTTCGTTCCGTAAGCAAGCCCTATCGTAATCTTCTTCGCTATTAGGCTTAAATTGTTTTTATTCGCGATTACTCCGGGGTGAGTATCACGCTTAACACGTTGAGCGCCCAGCGTGAATCGATTGAGTTTCTCCTAAGGCCCAAATCTGTGTGCGCTAATCCAATCGTCACTCGAGCCTGACAAAGTCCATCGCTACGCGTGTTTGGATCGAGCTTATAAACAAACTATTGAACGTAGCTTATTTATCGACAATTTTTATATAAGCTATGAATTAGCAGTAAAATTGTTAAATTTTAAAACCAATGTTGCAGGAACGGTACGCCACAAGAGAAAATTTATGCCAAAACACTTATACAAAACGTTATGCTTCACTCATTGAAAGTAGGTGAAATAGTATCACTGAAAGACGATAATGGCATTATAGCGCTGAATTGGAGAGATGCTCGCAATGTCGCAAAGCCCCAAACAATAAAACAGGCGTCATACCACCTGCAAGTTCAATAAAATCCACGGGATAAATTATAAGAAGGATGTGCGTCCGGTGCTACAAAAACAGCCGAACTCTCGAACGCCAGGAAGCAAGAAAAAATGGACAAAACACTGTAACATATTATCCTGAGTGTCCACAGTCGTTTCAATCGTGTTAAAAATTTTTAACGGATACCGTGTAATCTAATAAAATTAACTATTAAAATATAAATTTTAATATAATATAATATTTTAATAAATATCATAATAAAATTATATTTTATATAATTGTAATATGTAATTATAAAAATTAATATTATAATAAAATATAATAATTTAAAAATAAATTTTAATATTTTTATTTTTTATATGCATGTTATAATTGTGTTATGAATAAAATTACTATACATTATCTCGAAAATCCTGTTTTAATTGGACGAAGAATAGTGTCACCCAACGGGTGACGAGGACCCTGCAGATATATTGCCGTCACCCATATATGGGTGACGTGGCGTTCAACGTATTAATCTGGTGCGCGGTTTTTAGCGCCAGCCAACAAACGCGCCATTCGCCGATGGTACATCCCGAAACCTCGGGAAACGGATAGAGACGCAATTACGGGTCGATAGGTCCGAAGGTATTAAGCGAGATGGAACGCTCCACTTCGGCGAGCGAACAGGAAAAGCCAGCGACGGCATATTTCCTTCCGGTCGGTGCACTGATTCGAGAAGCCCGCGAGACAGGAGAAAAAGTAAAAAAAAAGAAGGCGGAAATCGATGAAGATCGCTATTCGCGTCTTCGATGTTGTCTTTAGAGCGTCGGAGTCTTTTTTCGGGGATTCGCGTCTGATTCGCTTCCTGCGCTTTCACGCCGATCGATCGACCGCTTTCTTCTTCCTGCCCCATCTTCCCTGAGCTCCATCGCTTCCCACCACCCAACGAGCCCTCGACTACCACGCTAAATCGAAAGATTATAAAGACCCGCGTGTCGCTACACGGCCGACGCTTAAGTCCTACAATTTCAATTACGGGCACGCGCCATGTTTAACACCATGACGTGCAATAACGACCATGACTCGTCATTCGTTTCATGCTCTATTGTAGACTTTGACGAGTCAGACTCGTCAAAAGCTTTTTTCGCCGGGCGCTGTGCAGTATGCAGTAAAACCTGTTTTTGTGCGGTCCTTTTTTATGCGATTTTGTTTTGTACGATTTCTTTTTTTAATACGGAATGTGAATTTCAACGGTGTTGGGATTATTACACCATTGTAATACGCTACAAGGCGCTCTGTTCATTTATTATGAACAGGCTCCCGATAATGCACATTCAATCGTTTTCGTTCGATGCGATTTATTGTCGAACTGGCAATTTTAATTGAATTTTCATACATCTATATCCTGTATAAAGTAGAAAGTAAAATGAAATTTAAGTTAAAAAGCTTTATTGATCATTTTTGTTTACTGTGAAGACGGATGATGTCGAGTCAAAGAGTTAAAATGTTCGAGATGCCCCACCCTCCCACCTTCTCAACAGTAAAAATAACAAAGCTGCATTCACAAACCATTAATTCAGAAGGAAGCGCATTTGAATTTATTTATTTGAATTTAATATTAATTAGAAATAACCCCTGTAACGTGCTTAATTCGAAAGCGTTGAATAAAAATGACGATGAAGATCTAATGGACTCTTCTGCTGATGATAATGAGATTAAAAACGGTCATCACAGTGTTCTTATTGTTGACTATTCAAGTGACGATACAAATTCGAGCGAAGCTAGCTCCATTAATCAATATGTTATATATTATAGCAATCCAAATTTCAAAATAAAACCTTCTCTTTCTCAGCTTGCCCATAATTGTTCACTTGAGACAAATTAAATGACATTTTTCGGATACATCAAACTCCACTTTCTTCGTATGTCAAGGGGTTAAGTTGTAAAAATGCCTACGAAAACATCGAAGTTGTTGTGAATCGGATAACTCAACCCAACGTTCGATTTATTTTCTTAGGCGTTTCGAGATAAGTTATAATTCTACATTTGGAGGCTTGTCCGAGATGAACCTGATGAACGAACCATAAAGACGTTTAACGAAGTAAGGACGCAGGATGTAACGAAGTAACGGTGTATGTGTGTGTGTCAGGCGAGGACGGCTGATTCATTTAGGATGGTCGAGAGTAGGGACGCGTCTCGCGCCATGTTTAACTCTCTGCACTTCGTTGTCCTCTCCCAGGAGGCATCGCAATTCTAGCGTACTCGGACGTTCTCTCTGAGGAGACATTAAAGTATATTAGTGATTACAGGGAATCAACATATTCCAGCGCAATTTTTTGAGAAATGCATGTTTCCCTGAAGATTTCTGTTGAAATAGCACAAAAAATCAAATCAAAATGTGGTACAGTTACTAAGATATTTAATAAAAAACCGAGAACACGTACATCCACATCTTTGGCGGACAATAGACTGAACAATAAACTGCATATTCCCAATGTGGGAGAAAGAAAACGGGACTGGATTGCTTATTTTGACAGAAAAACACCTGGTGAAAGACGTCAAATGGCTTATTATTGTGAAACGTGCACCAATCAGCGCGCAGTGCATACTGGGGATGCATCAAAATTTATCGCACTATGCAAAATGATAGGAAATAAAATGTTGATTTTTTTGCAAATATACATTTGCGATACATGTAATATATGTTTATCTATTTGCAATAATATATTCCTCAATGTTTGCGAATTCGTATAAATCAAATATCATTTAATCCTATACTTGGTTGTAAAGCTATACTATTAGGTTGATACGTATGAAATGTCGGATTTATATAAAAATATATATATATATATTCACTTAAAAATCCGACATTTCATACGCATCAACCTAATTTATAAGATAAGAGTTCGTAAGCGCATGTTTTTGCGACGAAGTGGCGCTAAGTAGCTGGTAGATGCGTCCGGGATGGCTCGAAGTGCAAAGGGTTAAGTTTTAAGATCGGATAGCTCAGACGAGAGCATCGAATCCGGGCTCACCCATCGCTCGATTTTTTCCCTGGACATTTGGAGAAAAGTTACAATCCTACGCTACGATATCGGACTTCCTTCTCTTCCCTTTTTTTTCTTCGCTCCACGCCCCGTGGGACAGACGACACGACTTCGAATCGACCGAATTAACGGCGCGATTTTTTCTTTTCTAAGAATGAACGCACGGAAGCGAGCGACGAAAAAAGGAAGAAAAAAAATATGGAAGACCGTTTAAAATCGATAACATCTCGGTGTGCGCATCTCGGCCTTGCGAAGGCGTGGCGCCTCGTCCTTCAACGAGGTTCTTCCGCGGGTCGAGTCCTCGCGAAGGACCGAACGACGCTTTTTCATCATCGAAATTACGAAACTCCTCGAGCGAGGCTCGCGGCGCCGAGAATATTTCGAAGGAAAGAATACGTATCTCGCATGCGGCGACCTTTTCGAGAGTATCGAACGTTAGCCGTGCTGTCGACGCGCAAGCGTCTTCTCCGTTATCGCGCAATCGAAATCGAGCGCGCATCGAGTCGTCTTGTTTCCGGTCGGCAGCCGGAACAGATCGGACAGAATCCATCGTCGAAGGAATCTCCTTTCTTCCGAAATTCCGCGATCGTTCGTTCGTATTGTCACGCACGGACATTCGCATTGAAAATGCAGCGATCGATACTTTCCTATCGTTTTTTTTTCTTCGAAGGTAAGCTTCGTATTTTTAGCCCGGGTCTGTTCTTTCGTTGTTAACACGTTGATTGGCGCGGCGGTCACCGGTGATCGGCGACGCGAGCAGTAGTAAAATTACATCATTCGAATAAATATCAAAACTGATAATTTTTCAATAATACCATTCTTACTATAACATTTACGATTACAAGAAATTATAATAACATAAAAATAATTTTATTGACGCGTGAAAAATATATTGATAAATCTTATCGAAGCACTCTAGGCAAGAAAAGATGAACCAATACAATTGGCTCATTATGTCACCACTCTAGTAAAAGAATTCTGTGCATTTAGTTTCTCTAGCTGCTTTGAATTTTTATCGTAGCACCCACTGCGAAATCGTCCTTCGTGTCGTGCTTTTCTCGGCATTTTTTTTAAATCCGTGACGACGTTTCCTCCGTAACCAGTTACTCGAAGAAACGTCAGCTGCGCATTATCGGAACATCGCATTAAATGCATTGCTGATTTCATCCTAAAGTCGGGAATTGAAATACTTTTTGAAGTGACTCGTTTGAATAAAATCAGTGAATTTATAAACAAGCTGGTCTACAGTGCCTCAGGGGTCACCGATGACTCCCACCGCGAAAAGTCATTAAATACGATTGAACGACTCAACTTATCTGCTGTAAATAATATTTCAACGTAATTTGCATTGTATCGTAGAAAATTCACGTTGGCGCCCTGGGCAAACCACGTAAAATGCGCGCGGCAGTCAACGTGTGAAATGTTAAATTTTTAAGTGAATATATAAAACTGTACATCTTTTCTCAAATGCTATTTATTTAAACAAAATATGCTCCATTTGCTTCCATACATTTTTTCCAATGAAATTTTAACGCATAGATGTCTGCCTTAAAGAAATTCTGATCTTTAGAATCAATAAACTCTGTCTTGCATTGGGCCTCGTCTTTTTTAAGCGTGTCTACACGCTTAAACATTATATGTTACATTACTCGGTAAGTATTAGAGGCCATTAGTTCGTGCGGTACCCACTTATCCATTTTTTTCACCTTGCCAATTTTAGAAAGATGTCGCAATATCGATGTATGATCAACTTTCGTTCTGATAGCAAATTCTATTGTAGATACAGTTGGATTCGTTTCCACCTATATTCCACGAACGTTTTGGGTTTTCAGATCGAATTTTTTCAAACCAACGCTGCACTTTTCGATCGTTAACGGTATTCTCCCCAAACGCCTGGCTTATATCTCGTGCAGATTTTACAGAATTATCGCCAAGTTTATACTCGTATAAAAAAATTGTACGAATATCGCTTGAATTCATATCCTTACGAAATTCGAAATAAATAACAAAATGGAAGATGTTTGAGAAAATCTTTGTTGAAACGTCACTCTGACAATGGACAGTGCGACTATAAACAACATTATGCCAGTAACAAAAGCATAACGAAAATAAAGGGACAAACGTTCGGATGTAAAGAAAATCTGACGTTTCGTATGCACTAACCTAATAAATTCCAAGCAAGTAGCACAAACAGACCCACACAAGAATCCTAAATAGCGCTGCCGCGCTTTCTCTACATGGGTACGAGAAAACCCACTTCAAGGAAGCGATCCTTCCTGATTCGCTCCAACTTCCAGAGATCGCGCTCCAAAGTCAAAAATCCTACACCATCTCGCGTTGAGTCTAGTCTTACGTCGATCACTCGCCAAGAATCGGGCGTTTCCCGCGTAGCTCGAGGTCAACGTCCACCGCAGTGTGGCGGACTAATGGAATACGTGCTTATAATATTTATATTATTATTAAGTCATTAATAATTACTAACTTCCCAATCCATTTTTTCGATACTTCTAATTTCATCTTCTTTGCGATTATATTTCCTAGAAATTGCCGATGTATGAATATAATAGCAGATATAGAAATAGCCGAATAGGCGAACAGATCCTAGAGATTCTCTCGATTCTTAGGAAAAACAATGAAATTCAAGGAAACTCGACGGACTTGTATTTCGACTTCGTGTCGATATCCATCTAGTTTAAAAGAAGTCTTGCTGTAATTATCAATTTATATCGATAACGAACATTTTCCATGCCTCGTTGAAAGCAATTTCACTTTTAGAGTTCTACGAAATCGAGTTGCAACCAGACGAGTGCCAAGAACGGAAAACCATTGGAGAGAGCATCGTACGGCTTTCGCGGAGACCCCTGGTCTTATCTCGATCATCTCGAACGACGAGAGACGTTCGAACGAGTTCGAGTTCGAGAGCGCCTTCGAACGGTCCATTGGCCGATACAAAATCCAACGGCAAAAGATTGCCGTGCTTCTCGAAAAAAAAAAATGGAGCAAACGACCGCGCGTCGGTGCTTTTAATCAAGAGTTCTCGTGTCCTTGAATCGATTAGTCGTTGCGATTTCAACGCGAGAGACGGAGGACGATTTTCCATCCTTTCTCCGTGCGTTCTTCCTCCGCGATATGGAGGTTCCTCGACGCGATAATTGACAAGCTCGATGATCGTCTCCCTTTCAAAATTCGAAGGAAAATCGCGAGGAGGCGTTTCGCGATGCCGGAGAGAAAGGTGAAGGCATTAAGCCCGATTACTCCGCCGAGACGCGACAAACGATATTTAAGCGAAGCGACGATACAAAACGCGCGTCGTCGATGGCGCCAGGACTCGTGACGCGACCTCGATGAACGACCAAGCTCTCCGAGGAATACGTCAAACGGGCTCCGTGCGCTCCTCGATTTAATCCGAGGCGAATCGCTAGCGATTCGAGGATGAAAACTTCGGAATTCGATGCGACGCGAGGTTACGTACGAGCACACGTACGTACTTGCGTATTCGTACGTAATTCGTAGTACGTGTGTGCGACAACGGAAGCCATGTTTTTCGCGTGATACGCGGAGGAACTTTTCAAGTGGGTAGAACGAGTAGAATAAAACGCGATACGTAATGGGAGAACGAAGAAGCAACTCCGACAGGCGCGTACGTAGCTCGCGAGCGAAATAGCAACGAGAGTGTCTTTCTATCGACGTACTTAGCGACGGCGATTTTTCGTAGTCGCAACAGGAATGAAACAAAGTACGGGTATCCCTGTTAGGTACACACCGCTCGATATTTTCTCCCCGCGTCGAGGAGAAGTAATTTAACCCTTTGCTTGCTAAAGGCGTAAATAATACATCGGCCGATAAGTTAAAATTAATATTTTTTTTAGAAAGTACTAACCTTCGAAAGGCAGCAGTACAATTTCACAATAAGAATTTCGTGTGTTGATAAAACATTGCTTTTGATGGGAAAAAACCCTGTTGAAACGAAAGCTTAGCTTGATAAGTGTCATCCGGACTCTTCACCAGG